>WIQG01000560.1:0-65858 GCA_014925785.1 Mycena galopus ATCC 62051 | reverse complement strand
GCGAGTCCTTCGGTATCCAAGAAACGTCTTGCACTGCAGCTTCCCAATCATCCTGAAGATCAGAGGACTCGGAGATGGCACATCACCAGAAGTACAGACCGGCGACCATGCTCAGCAAACCATTCAGCCCCCAGTGTAGGAGGTCGTCATCCCACTCCCTGTATGAGTTCCCAATAACCAATGTTCCATCCGCAGCCCTTGTGCGCCACTCTGGCTGAAACGACTCCCACTATGTCCACCAATCTTTCCCAAACTTCACCGGATCGGTCACCGGTGGCGTGCGCTGCTTCTGTGCCTAGGCTCCCATGATCCACTTGCCAATTGTCTCGGGGCGACCCTTCGCCGATAGCCTGTGGGCCGGGATTTCAAACTTGCAAGCTTTCTCCACGTGAGTCCATCCGTCAAGCACTGTGTGGAAGTGAGGGCTGAGATTCAGCTCTATGAGTTCCATGCACTGCACGAACCACTCTGCGGCTTTAGGCGGGCACGCGGGGAGTCTTAGCTGTAGGATATTGCCTAACTGCCATAGCTGTAGCCAGGAGTAAGGACGGCAAATTGACTGCATGCAGCCAGGCCGTGGCTACAGCCAGAAGAATTGGCTTTTTACCAAGATTATGCTGAGCAGGAAAAGAGAATGATTACAGCCAGAATAGAACCCTGCATCTTCAGAAAAGTATTAGGTAATCAATAAAATCAAGGTTCCTAGCCACTATACTAAATGGCCCCATTACTTTTGAAATATGATGGCAATACAAATCTAACTTCTGACCACCAAACAAACAGCCAAAATATCCCTGGGAACTCTAACCCACTAACCCTAACCCTAACCTCTAACCAACCTCTAACCCTAACCACTAACCTATTGGTAGGACACACTGCTAATTCTTAGGCCCTAGGTACATATATATCCACATCAATTTGCATCTTTGATATGGCCACTGTGGTGCAGTGGATAAATTGTCACCTGCTTCTTGCTTAGTAAGTTAAGTGCAATAGCTTTTGGTTCAATTCTCTTGGTACGCCTTTATTTAAAGGCCAGAAAGCCAGTGCTTAAGGCCCCAGCCAGGCCCTAGCTGCATGTATGCACTTTGACATCCATCCTCCTGGCTACAACCAGCAGTGAAAGCAATATGCTACAGCTAGGGGTGGTGCACAAGTCGTGCCTCCATTGAACGGCGACTCAGAAATGGCTATGATACCTGTGTCTTCCTCTTTCACATCTGCTAGGTCACCAAACCGCACCTCACGCGCGGGCTCCATTTATTCCACGATCTCAAGTAGCACGGCTAGAAGAGCAGCACATCTGTATCTGTTAGGGCATGGTCTCTCAAGTGCCTGCACGTGCTCATGACTGCCTCCCGTGCGGTGCACCAACCGTGGATGCAGGATGATGATTCGGCCTGCGGGCGTTCAACAATGTTTGTCTTTTCATTCTCTCCTTTTCTATCTATATCCCGAGTAGATTTTGAGCACCCGAGCTGACATGCACGCGTTACTTCACAGATAGTATTTCCCTCCTTCATCCCCACGCCCCCAACAACCACAACACACGCCCCAACTTGATAATGCCCCTCCCACACACGCTCCTCGCCGCACTCCACACGTGCTGCCCCATCTGCACCACAACACACTGCTGCAGGTGTGGGATGGCTACAACGTGCAAGGGCGACTGGGATGCCTCACCCTCTCACCCGCGCTCATACTCAGCCTCAGCCCCGCTACGCATGCCCACCTCCTCTTCAACTGCTCTCGGGCGGGACACCCCCACCCCAGCACGAGCAGCCCTGCTTTGGGCTATAACACAACATACACCCCACCCCCATGTGCTGTCCTGACACACTTCCCCGCTGCATGCACGTTGGGTACGCTCGCAGCCCTACTAGCGTTCGAGCGTGCGGCGGTGGTGCAGAATCAGGGCAGCCCTGGTCGGGCAACAGACAAGGCGCTCCTGGGGTCAATATACGCAGTGGTATGGTGCATTGAGGGGCCGTCCTACCTGTGGTGGTCGCATCATGAGTCTCAGGCAAGGTCTGTCTATGGTGGGAGTTCGTATAGGGGAAGCAACAACATGATGAGGAGCTGCAAGAAGCACCCCACACTCCTGCTGCTGATAGCACTGTCGTACCTACCGGGGTACGTCGTGACGCTACTGCAGGCGGGCCTGTGCAGCTGGGTGGACATTGGGACGTGGATGGCACGAGCCCTGGTGTATGGCACGGTCCTGCGTGTGCTGCGTGCGGGTGTTGCGGAGTGCTTGCAAGGCCCGTACCAGTGAACATGGTGGGCGTCAAGGCATGGCTGTGCACTGCATCCACTTGCACACTTCTACACTCCCTCAGGACCGCCATGGAGCAGAAGGAGACTGAGAAACCCTCCTGTCCTCATCTGCCACCTTGAGCCCGTGCACAGACTGGGTGTTCGGGCCAATGGTGGAGACGGCACATGCGCTGTGCGATGGCATGATATATTTGTTGCTGCAGGGCATGCACCAGAAGGATCAGGAGACCGAGTAGCAGCACATTACATTGTTTTGCTTAAACACACAAACCCATGACCAGTGTCTGACATGTTTGTGCAGCGCCCTCGTGTCGCAGAGAAAAAAGGCAAAGGTCACTGCAGCCATCAAGCCCACACAACACAAGTGAGTTTGGTTTTCCCCCATCCCTTGCCTCTCTAGTGTCTTCTGTGCCCTGCCCTATTCTTTAGTCACATCTATCTCTTAATTGTCATTGGAATATGATGCTACCAGCACATCCTCTAAGCTATATGATGCATGTTCCCTTGTCCACCTTAGGCATGCTGTCTGTGTCGCTGTCGCTTATGTTTTCTTTGCAGACCCACAAACCGGACGATTTGAAGGAAGCTTGATCTCATCATTTGACGGTGCTCCTTCCGCACCACCGCATTTGTGGATGCAATTCCTCTACTTGCGGTGTTCCCCGGGTGCACCACTTTGGTCAAGAAGGACTCCACCTAACCTTGGGGATTGGGTCTGCGTCAAAGAAGCAGAAGTACGAGAAGATCGGCGAGAAGCAGACTATGCCAATTGTCGAGCCATGCAAGGGATTCCCTGGTGCGTGCTTTCCCACTTGTGTCTTTTGAGGCTTTTATTTCTTACTTATTTGATGTAGAGCTTGAGGTCCACATGGACTATGTGCAGAAGCTCATGAAGGTTCTCAAGTCTTCCATGCAGACCATTATGATCATCACCTACACCATCCGTGCTTTCCCCATGTCAGCACACCCCAACACAGCATCACCGCACGGCCAGCGCACAGCTGTGGCAGGCGCAAGACAATTCCTTGCCTCAGCCCGTTGTCTGCAAGCACTGGCACATCAGCTCCATGCAGATTCCCCCTCTCGCCAACACGGTGCATAAGATTGCAGACCACAGTGCCATGCTTGTGCTACATCTGTACGCTGCATGGGAACGTGTATGAAATTGTGCTGTTACTGTCACTGCTCTTCCCCTGGATCTGCTGTATGCGACTCAGTGCAGGGATATCTTCACGGCCGTCTCACACATTGAGTCTGCTCAAGTGCAAGCCCCAACGGTGTCAACTTTGTCAAGTTCTAGGCGCCTATGTATGAGTCCCAGAACTGCCACGCCATCCCTCTACAGTGATCTGGACACCCTCTTTTATGTGCATGGAGTGTTTCGCACTTGCACACCTTTAACCTTTATGCAGATATTCCCCACTATACTGCAACAAAGGTGTTGATGTGTTCACCGAGGCCCTCGCGCAACTAAACTATTGCCTCTAATAAGCATGAGTCTCTCCTCTTTCCTCTCCTCATTCTGTAAACTGACTCACCTTGCTCGGCATAGGTTTTCTTCTCAATTTTCTTTGCCGATTCAGACCCTGTAACTGGACAACAAAAACTCATTGACATTGACAATGAGAGGTGCCCCCGTCTCGAAACACATCTTGCTGATGCCTGATCATCCGGTCCACCAGCTGAATCATCTACGACAAAAAAATCTTGCAGGAAGTCTCTGCTGATTCTCTTGGGCTACATTCTCCGCCTCGCCGATGGAAATGACAAGCAGGGCACATTGTCAGGCCCTACCACAGTACTCAGCGTGCTCATCAAGCAGGGTGAGATTAACTGCTATGATTCTCCATGGAGGACAACATCAGGAAGATGCGCAGCCGAATTAAAGGTCACCCACAGAAGGAAGGCAGGAAGCCGTATACTATGGTGGGCATCTCTTCCTTTTTCTTTTCAGCACTGTCAATGGCGCATACTAAGGAGTTTTTGCCGTGTTAATTAGCCCCAAAATCCAGGAAATTGGTCACCCTGTTGGCAATACACCAGGTTTAATTTCCGTAGATATATCCAAGCTATATGATGCATGGTTTCTGATACTCAGAACTCACAATCTCCTCCATGTTTCACTGTCCATTGTGCACCATAATTAATGCTTGTACGTATCCCCATCTATCACTTAGACTACCTCAATTTACTTGTCGGCTAACGTCAGTATCAATTCTTATAGGGTAGGATTCATATTTCAACACCCTGATCTCCACTTCCTCTTTATTCTTGCCCACCCTGTCGACCAATGACTCAGAACTTGAACCTCTGTCCAGAGTAATTACTGCCCCTCCATACTTTCTGCTTTAATGCTCACAGTCTTATTATCCTCGACAATAGCCTGACGAGCTCACAATAGAGGAAAAATACAAAGTGCTCGAGAAGGACTATAGTGGCCTTGTCCGAAACCACGGTGAACTGCATGGCCGGTTTGTGGACCTGGCTGCAGATATCAAGGAGATTGCAGCGGAATACAGCACCATCTTTGAGGAGTACAATCACATTGTTGAAGAGCACGAGGGCCTCACCATTGAACACAAAAAACTGAAGGTCAAATACAATAAACTTCTTACTCTCTACAAGTGGACCAGGTAAGCATCTGAACTTATGCTTAGCATGAGCCTTACTGAGACTTTCTACTGACAGCCATAGGTGCCATGTCAATGGACAGACCAATCACCTGTATACTGCAACCTCCTTGCCTTCTGTTATTAATCTGCCACCGTCCGGGACAGTGACGCTCCCATCCCCCTTGTCTGGCCCATCTGGACCACACTCGTTTCCGACATGCCCGAACAGCACTGCCAGAGCGCCATGGACAAGCCATGCACTTGTGACCCTGCACGCTGGCTCAAGTAGAGGAGGATGGGAGATAGCGGGTGCCCGGCGAAACGGGAGATGTCTGCATCGTCGGGAGGTTGACAACGATGGAATTTGAAAAAATATAACTTACACTTCCACTATCCACTTTCCTTTATTATCTTCCTCCAGTTTCACTTACAGTAGTTTATCATCTGTCCTTAATAGTGAACGTTCTTTTGTTGCGAAATTTTTATTCTGGCAAGTTTAATCAATTTTAAACTTTATGACACCTCCCGGAAACATCTTTCTCTCCCTACTCCCATGGCAGAAACCAAGGTAGATGACGTACTTCGTACATTTGAGACATCACCACAGAATGCCACCAAGGACGAACTGCTCAAGGTAAGTGATCATTGCGCAAGACTTGAAATTCTACCTGGGGTCCATACAATATTCTAATACTGACGCCAATGAGCAGTGTTATATCCGTGTCCGGAAAGAAAAGGAAAATGGCCGGAAAGCCAGAGGGCCGGATGGGCCGGAAGGACAGATGGCCGGACAAAGTGTCGGGGGCCGGACAAAGTTTCGGGGGCCGGACAAAGGTCCGGATGTAAAGCGATACCACAAGAGTATAAGGGTACACCAATTAACTTGGCTCCGACAGTCGGATAGAGAATAGGATGGAGGTCGGATGACGGTGATAGGGCGTGTACCAAAACACGCATGAAAACACCAGTTTTTATTTGATTTCCGAACTATCAGTAGAGATGAAGTGAGGTATTAGCTTTGAGGGTGTGCACCTGCCCAGGGTGGCAGGCTACACTGTTGATGACCGAAAGCTAGCGGTTAAGCATTATTAGCTGATTGACTTGACAACGTAACTCTTTCGAGTTACTGCGGCTCGATTGAAAGGCATTACACTAGGCTATGAGTATGGTCTATGGCCATCTACTCTATGCGTTGGAGGTGAAATCACAATGGGAACAACAAATGATCATTGATTAGGCTGCAGATCATGCGGCGGCCACAGTAATTCTATTAAGAACCAAGAAATACCTATAGAAACAGAAACTGGACAACCATCCAGACAGTAACAAGCGTGGAGCCGCGGCATAGAAATATGCTAGTGGCATTATAGTTGTGAAGCCGTTGGATGGTCTGAATAAGACATTGGGTTAGGAAATTGCCTCTGGCGGTCAGAGACCTGCAACCGTGAGAGCAACATTGACGCCTAGTTGCATTAGGAATTGGCTAATGAAGATGACAGATATTAGCTATCTTACTAAGGATCAGCTCGGACATTGCAGTGGCTCGGTCATGCGATCACTGTGCACATGTGATTATTCAAATTATCACAAGGGACTTGGTCCCGTTGGAAACCACTAGAAGAGGAGAAACCAAGAAATGGTCTCTGGCGGCTCAAGACATGCAGCCGCCAGAGACAACTCAAGACCTCATATCTGTAATGGTATAAGGGGCAGAATAAGAACACAAGAGATAGGAAGGGCCTACTTAATAAAGTTGGTACCTGATCTACGAGCACGCACTATGGCGTGCTCAAGATAGAGCACATGGAATAGCTCCAGCGGGGGCAGTATTGTGAATACTCACGATCTAATTGGCTGTCCACCCGCCTGAGCCTTGATCCTAGAGAATTCCGAGTATCCCCTTTTATTATCATAAAGTGTATATAAACCAGCCATACCGTTTGTATTAGTAGCATACTATCCCCTAGATATCGGGACAATATAGTGGATTTGAGATCAGTAAAGATATCATAAGAACTGCAGAAGCAACAGATAAGAATAGAGGATACGGGACACTTGACAAGACCGTCTCGGACGCCAGTATAAGAGCCGGCTCAACCCTTTGAAGTGAAGATCGTATAAGTGGCGGGTGCTGAATCCTGTGCGGGCTTGTTCCCGGGAGACACTCCTGCTGCCCTCGACATAGATAAGGAAGTGGCACCGCCGCCTCCCGTACTTGTACATTTGGGCCCTGCCCTCCCACTTGTCTTGTATAAAAGCCAGTGTTGTTGAAGCTGCTGCCAGCTGCTTGTTCGGACCACTCTGGGTAAAAGTCTGTCTGAGGATATTCATCCTGCACTACTTTGCCTCGGTGCGCCAACAGTCAGTGTCAGGGTCTGTACGCTCACAGATACGTGAGATTCTTGAAAGTCTTGAGTTCATTGTGGAGTCTTTGATCCCTCGAACAGGTGAAGTCCCTGCTCTAGCATAACAAGTGCTCAGATCGCACAGTTATTGCCTTCCTCAATTACCCCCATTGCACACCCTTCTTGAAGAGTGATACGTACTCTACTTCCCCGAACAACAACGCGAAGTATTAGATTGGAGTTTGTGATATATTTTGATTTTGGGTTAGTTGGTGTTAGTGATTCGTTGCTTCGCTCTCTCTCTCTTATCATTAGATTTCACAGCTGCACGCTAGTGCACCGTTTCAACGGAGCAATGCGGAGGCAAAGCACGTTAATTATCAACTGAGGTTACATTCGAAGTAAGTACGTATTTATACTAAGTACAGAGATAGTTCGGATGCATTTGGAGAAGAAGTAAAGACAATAGGAATAAGCGAAGACAATAAAGACAATAAGGAATACATGTGGGGCATAAGTCATATGGTCAGGGAAAGGGAAACGCTCAGTAAATCTTTATTGCGTAAAAACCCCGAGGGCGTGCGTCAACGACCAAGGCCGGACGCAACAGCTAGTGAGACGGACGCGAGCCGGAGTTCGGATGACGCTATGGAAACAACAACTTTTTCTCTTCCCCCCACCATGTCGTCTACCTCCAACTGTGACAGCATTCCACCGCCACCCCCGACCGGGGGTAAAGGGAAGAACCGAGAGACAACGCCGGACAGGAACACCCGAGAAGAGGAGGAACGGAAGGAGGAGGAAGCACACAAAAGAGGCGCTGCTGCGGAATTGAGGGAGGCAGAGTTGGCGGCAAGGTCGCCCAAGGAAAGGAAAGCGCGGGAGGAAGCGGAAGAGCAGAACCGGAGGTACGCAGCCCGTCTCCAGGAGTATGAGGAGGAAATGGCGGCCGAAGAACGAACCGCGGCGGAACTGCATGCGAAGGCCCGCGGCCTATGCATCCGTGTCATGGAAGGCACAGCCACCGACTTCGACTACGCGGAGCTCACAGACATACTCTGTCGAGCGGATTCTCCGGACGCGAAGGATGTTCCAGACGAGCGGCTCGGACCGGATGTTACGCCCGTGCATCTCCGACCCTATCCGGATCCGTCCGGACTCGTCCGGCTTCATCCGGATCTCTCCGTCCTCCGTCCGGATCCTCGGATCCGACTTCCCTTCCTTCCGGACGCGTCATCCGAACTCCGGCTCGCGTCCGTATCATTCGCTGTTGCGTCCGGCCTTGGTCGTTGACGCACGCCCTCGGGGTTTTTACGCAATGAAGAATTACTGAGCGTTTCCCCTTCTCTGACCATATGACTTATGCTTCACATGTACTCCTTATTGTCTTTATTATCTTCGCTTATTCCTATTGTCTTAACTTCTTCTCCGAACACATCCGGACTATCTCCGTACTTAGTATAAATACGTACTTACTTCGGATGTAACCTTAGTTGATAATTACCGTGCTTTGCCTCCGCATTGCTCCGTCGTCCGACCTCTGTCCTATTCGCTATCCGACCTTCGGAGCCAAGTTAATTGGTGTACCCTTATACTCTTGTGGTATCACTTTACATCCGGACCTTCGTCCGACTCCCCGACACTTCGTCCGGCCATCCGTCCTTCCGGCCCTTCCGGCCGTCCGTCCTTCCGGTCGTTTCCTTTCTTTCCGGACACGGATATAACACCGGACGACTTGAGCTCGGAGCCGGAGGAGCCGGAGACGAGCAGGAAGAGGAAGAAGAAGGCAGATGGTGACCGGAAACCGCGCAAGAAGGCGAAGGAGGAGGATATTGAGTGGTTTTTTGCGATGGAAGATAAGTGATGGATTTGCCTGCTCAAAATTCTTTGGATTCCGGGTTAATTGATTAATAGCATGTGAAAATTGCCACAACCACGGGATCGAGTGCGAGGTCGCGCACGAGGACAACATCCACGTGTGCCGTGAATGCCGGCGCAAGAAGATCAAGTGTCCGCTCATGCTGGAGAGTACGGTCCGACGTCAGAAGGTGAAACCGGCGCGCGTGAAGGCCACACAGGGAAAGTCGACCACGACCCGAGGACGGACGGAGCCGGAGATTCCAGCTTCACGTCGGACCCGGATGGACAACATCCGCGACTTGCTGGAGGCAACCCAGCAACAAGTTTTTCGACTCGAAGCCGCGCGGGAGATGGACCGCAAGCTGCTGAAGATGTGGGCGCGGAATCTGTGGAGAGGCCGGGAAGATATTCCCTCACGCAATTACCTCGAGGAGATTGGAGTCTCTCTCGAGGACACACCAACACCACCACCGGCTGACGACATCCAGAAATGGATTCGGAACCAGAAGGCTGCGTCCATCCGCGACTCGGAGGGACCGGACAACGACGAAGTGGATGGGAAGGGCGATCCGGAGAGTGAAGACGAGCCGGAGGACGAAGAAATGCCACTGGCGGAGGACCACGGATGTCCGGAGGAACCGGACGCACAAGACGGGACGGAGGAGATGGAGGTGGATGGTCCAGTGTACGGACCAGAGCCAGAGCCCACTTGCACCTCAGCCGAGGTTGGTCCATTCGTGGAAGTCACTCCGGGCGAATTCGTCCAACCCGTTCCGCCGGAGCCGAAGGTAAAGGAGGAACGAGGCGCGGAGCTTGGTATGTCGGACACGGAGTACAAGCGCCACATGCTGGAGCTCTCGGCAAGTCGGACAAAGCAGAAGAAAGCGGCGGAGAAGGTTGAGGAGGCAAAGAAGAAAGCGACTGCCCTCGCGGAACACATACGCCAGCTCAAAGTCGAGAAGAACGCGTTATTGGAGAACACGAATGCAGAGGCGGCCAAGGTGAAGCAGGAGGAGGAAGAGAATCGGATCCCCCTTCTAGCGCTTCCGGACAGAAGCGAACTCGAGGGTTATCGGCTCACCCGGAACAATGGCGGCCAAATCGTCTACGAGATGCTCGATGACGAGGAGCCGGTTGCAACTGGTTTGGGCATGCAGCCGGAGCCGGAGCCAAAAGAGCCAAAAGAGCTGGAGGAATCACAGGCCGGAGGAGGGGAAAAATGAATGATTAAAGTACGGACAATTGTAAATCAAAAACGGACATTTGTAGAATAACTTCTTGAGTCCGAAATAAATATTTTCTTGGTCATGAAGTGCGTAGAGTCGCCGACGAGACAGAGTAAGACCGGAGGGATGTGACCGGAGCCGGAAGCTCAAAGTCGTTCCCATTCGCGTCCGGGCTTGTCCGGATACCGCTCGTGAAACTCTGCTAAGAGCTCCGGAGCGTCCAAATCGAAGGCCGGAACCCACTGGTACTGTTGTCCGGTCAAAGACCATCCGAGCCATTCAACATAGTACCGGAGCGGACAACGACGGTAACGTCGGTCGATCTTGGAGTCGAGTATTGTTGATAGTTCGAAATGTTTGTCTCTGTCGATAATCTCGACCGGTCCGGGTGGAACTTGTTCGCGTCCGGGGAATGGATTCAGAAAGTGTGGTTCTAGCGCTGAGATGTGAAAAATGGGGTGAATGCGCGAAAGGGCTTTAGGAAGACGGATTTGATAAGGTGCGCCGGAGGTTTTCTCGATGACTTCATATGGTCCAAAGTGCGTCTCGGAGAACTTCTCCGTTGGCCGGGTGGTTGCAATGAACTCGGTCGACACAAAGACATGATCTCCGACCTCGAGGATCGGGTCCGGAAGGCGCTTTTTATCAGCAACTTCCTTGTAACGTTCCGTAGCAATAGTAAGTTGCGCCCGGAGGTATTCATGGACGGATTGGAGGTCATAGACATAGTCCCGGGCTTTGTCAACATCCTTGCCCTGGATCGTAGTCTCGTGAAAGGTGAGTGCCGGATGATAACCCTTGTTAGCGAAGAACGGAGATACACCGGTCGATGCGTTCGGAGCGTTGTTGAGCGCGAACTCTCCGAGAGGAAGAAGCTCGGCCCAGTCGTCCTGTTGATACGCACAATACATCCGGACGTACTGTTCGAGGGTTTGGTTCATGTGTTCCGTCTGTCCGTCGGCCTCCGGATGGTGGCCAGACGTGAAGTGCATGGTCATATTGAGTAGTTCGCCCAATGCGTAGAAGAAAGTGGAGACGAATTCCATGCCACGGTCGGAAGTGACATGGGCCGGGACTCCGTGTTTGGAAAAGATGTGAATAAGGAAATGCCGGGCGAGTTGCATGGAGGTGATATGGAAATTGCAGGGGAAAAGGATAACCTGCTTGGATGCACGATCAACGATGACACAAATGCAGTTAAACTCGCCGGAGAAGGGAAGGTTTTCGATAAAGTTGATGGAAATGGAATGCCAAGGACGGAGGGGAACTGGAAGTGGACGGAGGAGACCGTACGGCTTGTGCCGAGGGGCCTTGTTGCGCTTGCAGTGAGTGCAGGATTTGCAATAGTCTCGGATGAAATTCCGCATTTCCGGCCAGGCATAGTCGCGCCGGACGAGGGCCAGCGTACAATTCTGTCCGAAATGGCCGGAGAGTATGTGATCATGCTTGTTTTGTAAAACACATACACGGAGAATGTCCGGAGAGTTGCCAGAAACCTGCGGGACGTAGATCCAGTTGTTAAGAAGTAGAAGTCCGGTTGGATCTGTGGTCCAGCACGAGTCGGAAGCATCGGACGCCGCGGATGCGAGTCCGGAAGTAGCAGCTGGGTCGTCTGGATAGTGGGAAATGATGTCGCGGTGAAGCTGATCAACATCCATGACGACGGAGGCTCGGAGACAAACGTCTTCAAGGTAAGTAGCGTTAAGCGATGCGGATAATTGATCGGACGTGAAAATGGGCCTGAAGTTCTGAGGATTGATTTGGCTGAAGGCCGTATCCCCCTCTTTCGGATAGACGTCCCATCGTCTAGTCAAAGCATCGGGTTTACCTCCGAGTTTGCCCGGTCGGAACTGGATCACCATATTGAAATGGCAAAGGTATTCGGACCAACGTACTTGCCGACGGGTAAGGGTCTTCGTCGTTGCAAAGTATTCGAGGTTCTTGTGGTCCGTGACAACGTCGACAACTAAAGGAGCCCCCTCGAGATAATGACGCCAATGAGTAAAGCAATCAAAAATAGCAAGGAGTTCCTTATCGTGAGTGTCGTAGTTGAGTTCCGGAGCTGTAAGTGTCCAGCTCCGGAAGGCGACAGGGTGAAGTTCCCGTCATCTCCGGTGATGGAGAGTATGCCCGCGATAGCGTAGTCGGATGCGTCCGTTTCGACCGTGATCTGACAGCCGGGAATCCAGTGGTGGAGGACCGGAGCATCCGTAAACGCGCGCTTGAGAGTGTCGAAAGCCGTTTGACAAGCGACCGACCAGTCCCACTTGATAGCAGTACGGGTAAGCCGGGTGAGTGGAACGGTAATGCCAGAATAGCCGTAGATAAAACGCCGGTAGAAGTTACAAAAACTGAGGAAGGACTGAACGTCCTTAACTTTCCGAGGGACGGGCCAATCCGTGATGGCGGAGATCTTGTCCGGAGCCATCCGGAAACTGTCCGGAGAAAGAACATAGCCTAGGTATTCGCAAGTAGTGACACCAAATTCGCATTTGGGAAGTTTGCAATACAAACCGGCTTCCCAGAGGCGCTGGAGCACCTCCCGGACGTGAGCGGTATGGTCAGTGTAAGGGCAACCTCAGCTCGGCGTGGGAGCGCGGGAGACTAGCGGGAGAATCCGAAGTAAACTCAATTCAAGGTACTAAATACAGAGTTCTAGAATACGCACCTAGCGGGAGAATCCGAAGAGAAGAAAGGATGAGGATTCCCACGCTAGGCGAGGTTTTTTATAAGTACTAGCCAGTAGCACGATGGGCCGGAGCCGGACGGACGGACGGACGGACGGTTCCCCTGACATCACCCCCCCCTTGGAATGCGGTGTCCCGACGCATGAATCGGACCTGGGTGTCGCGCCTCCGGAACGAGAGCGAGTCGAAAGCGGCCGAGGCGATCCGGCGCGGGGCGTTAGGGTAGCGGCGGTAGTAGGCATCAATGGCGTCTTGGGCGAAGACGTCGGAGTGCTTTACCCATTTATTGTGTTCCGGGCCGTAGCCTTTCCACCGCACCATGTACCAGAGGCTGCCATAACGGACCTTCGCTTCTAGGATCTCTTCGATCTCCCATTGAACGTCGTGGTCCGTCTGCAGGACGGGCGGGGGTTCGTTGTTCCGGGGGCGTCCGGGGAACGGGTCCGGTTCCGCGAGCTGGAGTTTCACCACCGGGAAGACCGGGTGGAGCTGGGAGTACCGGGGGGGAAGCTCGAGCTTGTACGCACCCTTTCCGATGACCTTCGCGACTTTGAAGGGGCCGAGGCGTTTGTCCGCGAATTTGACGGACGGACGGGTCGTCCGGATGTCGGAGGCATCCAGCCAGACTCGATCGCCTACTTTGATCTCTGGGGCGGGCGTGCGTCGGCGATCGTAGTACAGCTTGAACTCGTCCTTGGCTTTAACGAGCGCGGCTTTGGCTTCCGAGACTCCGGACGCGATCCGGTCGCGGAACTCGTTCGCGGATTCCACGGTTGAGCGCAATCCATTGGGCTCGAACCCCATCCGGGGGAGCCTTCCAGTGTCCGTCATGAACGGGACTTGCTGCGTCGAGGAGTGGACGTGGTTGTTGTATGCGAACTCCGCAGCCGGGAGGAGCTCGTCCCAGTCGTCTTGTTTGTAGTTCATGAAGATCCGGACGAACTGCTCGAGTTCCTGATTGACGCGCTCGGTCTGGCCGTCGGTCTGCGGGTGGTAGGCGGTGGAGGTCGCTGGTTCTATCCCGATGAGGCGCCACAGTTCCGTAGTGAATTCCGCGACGAACTGCGGCCCGCGGTCGGAGATATATTTCCGGGGGGTTCCGTGGTGCCTCCAGACGTTCCGGTAATAGAGCCGAGCGGCTCCGATCGCGCCAAGGCCGGTGTGGCACTCGTTAAAATGGGCCCGCTTACCCAGGACGTCGACCACGACCATAACGGCGTCGAAGCCGTGCGCGTCCGGGAGCTCGACGATGAAGTCCACCGAGACGGTGTCCTAGCGTTCTTCCGGAATCTCGGTCGGGTGGAGCTCTCCGTGGGGTAGCTTCCGGAGTGCCTTCGTCCGGTTGCACGGGTCGCAGTTTCGGACATATTGGCCGACGTGACGGGACAGCTGGGGCCACCAGTAATTCCGGGAGATGAGCTCGAGGGTTTTGAAGCGTCCGGCGTGTCCGGCGACCCGGGTGTCGTGGTGCAGGGCGATGATCCGGCGTCGGAGGTCCTTATTCCGCGGTACGACGATCTTGCCACGGTAGTAAAGGAGCCCTTCTGCGACACGCCACTCGGACGACCGGGGAGGGCGGACATTCCGGTTCTTGAGGAGCTCTCGCGCGACAAGCGCGATGGGGTCCTCAAGGTCCGGTTCACCCGCGAAGGCCTCCCGGACGTCGCGAAGGAGGGGGACCTTGGGTCCGGCTACCACGACGCCTTCTAGCACGCGGATGTGGAACAAGTCCGGGCGAAGAAGGGTAACGTCCGTGTTGTCCGAGCCTACCCCGTGGTCTGGGCGACAGGACAGCGCGTCCGGACGACCCATGAGGCGGCCGGGCTGGTGGTGGAGCGCGAAGTCAAACCGGGACAGGTACAGGGACCACCGCGCCTGCCTCCGGTTCAAGTTCTGCGCCTTCCGGAAGTACTCCAAGTTTTTGTGATCCGTCCAGATCTCGACCGGATGTTGCGTTCCCTCGAGGAAATGTCGCCACTCCTCTAGGGCCCGGATGATCGCAAGCATCTCCTTGTCGTGGATCTCGTAGTTGCGCTGGACGTCACTCAGACTCTTGGAGTAGAACGCGACCGGGTGCCACTTCCCGTTCGCATCCGGCTGAGACAGGACGGCTCCGGTGGCGTAGTTGGAGCTGTCCGCCTCGACCCGGTACGGACGCGACTCGTCGGGCAGGACCAAGACGGGCTCTGCGGTCACCGCATCCTTGAGGGCTTGGAAGGCGGCGGCCGCGGCAGCGGTCCAGGTCCAAGCGACGCTCTTCTTTGTGAGGTCGAAGAGGGGCCGCGCTATGTCCGAGAATGCCCGGATGAACCTCCGGTAGAAGTTCGTGAAGCCAAGGAACTGCTGCACGTCCTTCTTGTTCTCCGGAGCAGGCCAGGCGGCGACTCCGGCGACCTTGACCGGGTCCATCTCGACGTGGTTGTGCGAGATGATGACGCCGAGGTACTCGATCGACGACTTCTCGAACTCGCACTTCTCCGGCCGGAGGTAAAGCTTGTGCGCCCGGAGCCGTCGGAGGACTTCTCAGACGATCTCTCGGTGGCGCGCGAGATCGGAGTGAGCGATGAGGATGTCGTCAAGGTATACCATGACATCTCCGGACAGGATGAGGTCTTGGAAGATGTCGTTCATCATCGTCTGGAACGTGGCCGGAGAGTTGGTGAGGCCAAAGTACATCACCAGGGGCTCGAAGAGCCCTCGGTTGGTACGGAACGCGGCCTTCCACTTGTCGCCTCCCCGGATCCGGACGTTGTTGAAGCCCCACCGGACGTCGAGTTTTGTGAAGAACTGGGCTCCCTTAAGGCGGTTGATGAGATCGTTAATCAGCGGGAGCGGATACCGGTTCTTTACGGTCATCGCGTTGAGCGCCCGGTAGTCCTGGACGAATCGGAGGCTTCCGTCCTTCTTTTTGATGAAGAAGACCGGAGATGCCATCGGTGATTTGGACGGACGGATCCGGCCGGTGCTTAACCCATCCTCGATGAACGCGTCGAGTTCCTTCTGCTCAAGGGGGGAGATTGGGTAGACCTTGCAGTTGGCCGGTTTCGCATCCGGGACGAGTTCGATGGCGTGGTCCCATGTCCGATGTTCCGGCAACGCGTCGAACGACTCCTTATCGAAAACATCGGAGAAATCCTCTACCCAGGCCGGAACCGAGGTCCCAGGCGGGGCCGAGTTCCGGGCGTAGGCCTCCGCGAGCCGTTGGGAGACGGTGCTACCCGCGCGGATCTCTTCGGTCGGAGCGAACACGGTGTAGAGGATCCGGTCGCCTTCCTCGAGCTCATCGTCGTCATCGTCATCATCGTCTGGGTCCGGAGTGAGGTCCGGAAAGTCGTCTCCGTCGTCGTCCGGATCGTACCCGTCGTCTCCGCACCACTCCTCCGAGTCAATGGCACAGATAGACGGGACGGGACCTTCGCGGAGCTGCCGGAGGATCGCGGCGGAGATCTTCGCGTTGCGACGGACGGCGCGGAGCTCCTCCCGGCAAGTGCTGCAGCTGGTCGGGCAGTGGGTCATCCGGACTTCCTTGGTCTCCCAGTCGATCTCCGGGTTGTGCTTCTGAAGCCAGGAGTAACCGAGGATGACGTGCTGCTTCCCGAGCCGCGTTACAGCGAGTTGGATGCGCTCGGAGTGTCCCTTGTAGTTGACGACCATATCAACTACGCCGGAAATGCCTCCGGACGCATTGGGCGTGCCGTCGACGTTGAGGACTGGAATCGGCTGGGAGAGCTTCCGGACGGGAAGGTTGCGGGAGATCACGTACTCCGAGTCGATGAAGTCTCCGGTCGCCCCGCAGTCAACCAGACCTTTCACGGACATCGTAGCCGCGGTTTCTACCGATTGCATCTCCAATGGAATGTGCAGGGAGTTCCGGCCCTCCACGGAATCAATAACGTACTGCCGGGGTAGTCTGCGTTCCCACCTCGGACGGCGGACGCGGGGAATGGAAGGGGGAAGTTCTGTCTTTGCCTCCGGGGCATGAATAGGGGGTGCGTCTTTCGTTTCAACTGCTGATTTATTGGGTATATCTTTGTACAAGCAGGAGTAACGATTGGGGGACACGACCGAGGGCGCACCGCTCACTCGGCCAGGTCCGGAAAACCCTCCGGCTCCGAGTCTCCGGTGTCCGGCTCGGCCGGAAGCCCAGCGGTGGTAGAGAGGCGCGCGAAGAGCTCTCCGAGGAGGTCGTCACCGAGTTGACGGACGACCTCATCTAGGATGTCTGCGCGCCGGACGTCCGAGGGGGTCGGGCAGTCTCGGGCGAGGTGTCTGGCCGCGCCGCAACGGAAGCAAGTGCGCGGCGTGAAGCGTGCGCGGGTCCGGTCGACATCCATTGGAATGCCAGGCGGAAGGGCGGGCGCCGGCGCGGCTTTGGGAGCAGGAGTGAAGGAGGGGACTGGGAGGAACGTCCCAGTGCGGGGGCGTGCGGCTCGAGCTGGGGCGCGAGTCGGAGGTGCTCCTGCTCGGACACGAGTGAGGGCGTCGTACTGGCGGAAGGCGCGGAGACGCCATCCGGCGTAGTCTAGCAGCGCCGGAGCGGTCCCGGACGTGGTGATCGCCGCGTTAATCCGCGGGTCGAGCCCTGCGCAGTACTTGGTGACGCGGACGAGCGGATCCGTGTACCCGGCCGTGGCGGCGAGTTCCTCAAAGTCGTCCGTGTATTGGTAAATGTCGCGGGAGCCTTGGTAGTAGCTATGGGTCTCCAGATGGAGGAGAGCTTGGTCTTGCTCGTTTTCCTCTACGAACCGGAGCCGGAACTCGGACTCGAATTCCGCCCAGGACGGGAATGGGAACGGAACGATTGCGGACTGTCGTTCGGCCCATCGTCCGGCCGCGTCTCGCGCCATAAAGGACATGGCGTACCGCACGAGTTTTTCCTCTACGACCTGTCCGTGGACCATGAAGGCTTCCGGAACCAGTCGGAGGTATGTGAGGATGGAGTGGAGGAACATCCGTCCTTGAGTCCGGTCGCCGTCGAAAACGGCCGGGGGGTTCGGTCGGAGAACCGATTTTGCTGCAGGGGTGAGGGTGGTGAAGTCTGGACCCGCCGCTGGAGCCGGAGCGGCAGGGACGGGGGCAGTCGCGGGTGGATTTTGGCTGTTGTGTAAAACGCGGAGGAGTAGGGTTTCGATATTCGCGAGAGAGCCTTCTACCGCTGTCAGCCGGGATTCGGGGTCGGCAGCCGGGTCCGGGATGTAAACATCCGGGAGCTCGGGTGGCGCGGACCCGTTTCCGGGCGTCGGGGCGTCCATCAAGGAGGAGGGGTCGAGATTGGAAGTGGGGGAGGCCGGAGCGCTAGCGTAGCGGTCCGAGTCCGAGTCTACACCGAACTTCGCAATCTTGACCGGTTGATCCCTTAGATCCTTTCTTCTGCTGTAAGGGCAACCTCAGCTCAGCGCGGGAGCGCGGGAGACTAGCGGGAGAATCCGAAGTAAACTCAATTCAAGGTACTAAATACAGAGTTCTAGAATACGCACCTAGCGGGAGAATCCGAAGAGAAGAAAGGATGAGGATTCCCACGCTAGGCGAGGTTTTTTATAAGTACTAGCCAGTAGCACGTGTCCGGAGGGATCGGCAGTGGTCTCGAGCTTGATCGCACAGCACGTGCCAGTGAGAGCGACCGGATGGAGGGGGACGGAGGGGAACGGAGTCCGGAGGGACGGGAGGCGACATTCCGGGTGGAGGCGCCGGCTGAGGTGCGGGTCCGAAGGCCAGACGGTCGGGCGAGGCCGGACGGTCGGACGGGACCGGACGAAGGATCGGGCGAGGCAGTGGGGCAGTGCGATGGGCCGGAGCCGGACGGACGGACGGACAGACGGTTCCCCTGACAGTCGGATGGATCGTCGGAGTACACCAAGATGTCATTGAGGTATACCACGACATAGACGTCCAACAGATCCGCGAACAGTGTGTTGAGGAAACACTGAAAGGCGGCCGGAGCATTGGACAAACCTTCCGGAACAACCTGGAAGTTGTAGGAGCCGTAGTGTGAGCGGAATGCGGTTTTGTACTCGTCGCCCGGGGCGACCCGGAGTAAATGGTAAGCATGCCGGAGGTCGAGCTTGGTATAGATATGTGCCTTTCCTGGTGGGTCGAGGAGATCCGAGATCAGAGGAAGCGGATAACGATCCTTCTTCGTGATACGGTTCAATCCACGGTAGTCGACGCAAAGCCGGAGACTTCCGTCTTTCTTCTTAGTGAAGAGGATAGGAGCGCCATGGGAGGAACGAGACAGATAGATGAAGTCCGCCTTCAAGTTCTGATCGAGGAACTCCCGGAGCGCCAAAGGTTCGGCCGGAGAAAGGGAATAGATGGGACCGACCGGAGGTTCCGCGTCATCGACGGTCTCAATCTTCAGATCGAACTCGCGATGGGGCGGAAGATTATAAGCCTCCGATTCCGAAAAGACATCGGCAAAGTCGTGGTATTCGGCCGGAATGCCGGACAGGTTAGTGAAGTCTGGCTCGGCCGAGGATTTAAGTCCTAGACTTTTGTTGGTCGGCGTGGCACGCAGAGTATACTGGATGGTGCTTTTATCGCGAATGATAGCGCGGAAAGCAGCAGCGTTGACCATAGACACAAGCAGGGCAGTAATGAACGGACGAGGCGCCGGGGCCTCAGGTGGCGCCGGAAACAGTGCCGGAGGAATCTCCATGGAAGGAGCAGGTCCGGGTGAAGACGTCAGCGGTATAGACGGAATGAGAGCCAGGGTTACCGGATGCTCCATATCCTCCGTAGCCGGAGGGACCGCAACAAAGGCCGGAGTGATCTCCGGGTGTGTCGACACAGTAGACTCGTCGTAAACAGGGCTGAACTTTAGTGAGGTGTTGCGCCAGTCAATCAACGGATTGTAGCGGTGTAGCCAATTTAGTCCAAGAACCAAGTCGCAGGCAGGGTCCAGACGGGTGACGTAGAATTCCTTAGAATGGACATCGCCGGAAGGAAACCGGGGCAATAAATGCAGTTGCCGGTTTATGATAGATGAGGAGCCGTCGAGATACCGGAGCTTAACCGGAGGGACCGCGTACGGAGAATACCCATTAGATTCGCAAACTCGAGTAGACACAAAACAGTGCGAAGAGCCGGAGTCAATGAGCGCCCGTAAGCGGGAGTTGAATCCCGCAGCAACTCGTTGTACAAAAGACGGACGCAGAGTTAGGCCTGCGTCCGGAGTAGGAAAACCGGACAGAATGCTGGAAGGAGAGATAAAGTCCGCGGAGAGTAAAGATATATCAAGATCGACGTAAAAGGCATTAGGAGAGAGAGTGGACGCATTGAGAGTAACCTCCGGAAGCACTGCGGAGTCAACACGGCTCGGACCAGGTGCGGAGGGTTCCGAGCTGCTGTCTAATTTTTTGACTCGGGGGTAGAAGAGGCATCAGCGGCAGGCGCAGGCGGATTAGAAACATTTCCAGCCTTGCCTTGAGCATTGCCCGGACGCTTCCGGCAGTCGGCCGTCTTGTGGCCTTGACCACCGCAGAACATGCAGAGGTTGTTCTTTATGTGCCGTTCGCGCTGCTCGGGTTTGAGCTTACCGGAGGAGTCGAGCTTGGCCGCGTACAGTTTCGGAGTCTTCGATGACCCGGAGGCCTGACCCGCGTTGCCGGACGTAGCTGGAGGAGTAGTCGACGGAGGATTGGTCTTGGCCGGAGGGTTAGAATTACCTCGGCCCTTGCCCTTTCCTTTGGACTTCCCACCACGACCACCACCACCTTGACCTCCGGCCGGAGGTGTCTCCGGACGTCTTGCTGGAGGGTGGCGGATTGTTGGAAGCGCGCTCCGCAGCTTTCTCAGCCTGTCAATGATGGTAGCGCTGGTCGATCTGCGAGGCGTACGCCTTGAGTTCGACAAGAGAAGCCGGAATCAGGTTTTGCGCGATGGTGTCCTTGATGCGACTGGGGAGGCCCCTGTAATATGCCCGGAAGAGGGCGGCCTCGTTGTATCCCGTCATAACTGCGTGAGTGTCGAACTCGAGCTGGTAAGTAGCCGGTAAGTAGCCAGCTGATCACCCGGCTTCATGGAAAGTGTCTCCAAAGCGATCCGGGCGTCCCCGAAGGGGTCGTGCGGACCGAAATTAGTCGCGAGCTCCTGCACAAATAGTCCCCAATTCCCATCCCAATACGGAATGGGTGCCGTACCGCCCGCATAGATATTGGGCATAAACCACTGCTGAGCAGTGCCCCAAAGATACGACCGGACGTAGAAAATCTTATCTTCGTCGTCCGGGAAGTCTTGTGGGTGTTCCGTGATGTGCAGATAAATCTGCGACATGAAAGTGGTGAATTTCGTCGGGTCCGAACCATCGAATGTGTCCGGAGCCTTGGAAGCGGTACAAGTGGAGCGAGGAGGAGCGACAGAGTTCTGTGCGAGGAGAGCCATTGCCTGTGCCATTTGTTGCACGGCGAAATCAAGCTGCGGGTTGTTTGGAGCGGGAATGTGAATTGTCGGACCCAGAGGTCCGGGGGACCGGGAGGACCTGGAGGACCTGGAGGCAGCGCCGGACCAAATGGTCCGCCACCACCACCACCGCCACCACCACCAGGTCCTGGATTAGGCGTGGGTGCGCCAGAACCCGATGGTTGAACCGGAGGGTTTGGAATTGGCAGAGGATTTCTGCCCGGGGGCGGACCTCCACCTCCTCCACCTCCGCCGCCTCCACCGCGACCACCACCAGGAGAGCCACTAGGTCCAGGAGGACCAGAAGGGCCCGCAGGCGGGGGCGGAGTAGAGCCGGAAGGAAGATTGGTGGGTGGTTGAGCAGTAGGGTCAGGAGTTTGTCCTCCACTGGCTTTACCTTTACCCTTGTCGATCGGAGCCGGAGTAGCCGGCGGAGCAGTGTGCGGTCACGAGCCGATCGAAATAGGCAATGGCGCGACAAACATTGTCTGCCTGGTATAGATCGGAGGGACCGGAGCGATCAGTACGATAGGTGGTTGTTTCGCGAAACATGCCGTGGACTATCGACGGACGCTTCGCGAAGTTTCACAATAGGCTGTAAAAGGGTGGGGAAGGGCTCTGTTTGGCTCAGAGGACCTTGGGCGGCATCGCGGCGCGTCACTGATTGCCACAGCTGGCCCCGGGCCATCAATTCCCATCAATCCCGCGTTGACAGGACTTTCGGCACTTCGGAAAAAATTCCCTAAACTGGACAGTAAATAAAAATTGTATTTTCTGCCAAATAATCCCGCCGGCCCTCCCCGCACCCTCCTGCTACACAGCTGTTAGATACCGGTCGTCCATCCCATCTCGTTGCACCCCAGGACGCACCGCTCCCAAAAAAACAGGGGGAGGGCGCGCTACGCGTCGTGGCACTGGGGCACGCGCTCCTCGCTCGGGGGGGCCGCTGGGCGCGCGCACGACCGCCAGGGGACAAGCATGGGGAAGCCTCCTTTCCGACCCATGCGTCCCCGGCCGCCGCCGCCGTTCCCGCACAATTCGTCGGCGCGCCCCCCCGCCTTCCGCGCCTCAACCGCGCCAGGGGCGCGCGTGACCACTACAGACCCCGACGCAGGGGCAGGGGACGGGCATGGGGAAGCCTCGTTTCCGACCCACGCGCTGCCACCCGCCGTCGTTCCCGCACAATTCGTCGGGGCGCCCCCCACTTTCCGTGCCTCGACCGCACCGGGCGCGTGCGCAACCACCACAGACCCCAACGCAGGGGCAGGGGACGGGCATGGGGGAGCCTCGTTTCCAACCCACGCGCCGCCGCCCGCCGCCCTTGTTCCCGCACAATTCGACAATTCGTCGGGGTGGCGCCCGCCTTCCGCGCCTCGACCGCGCCGGGCGCGCGCGCGCGACCATCACAGACCCCAATGCAGGGGCAGGTGACGGGCATGGAGAAGCCTCCTTTCCGACCCACACGCCGCCGCCCGCCGTCCTCGTTCCAGCACAATTCGTCGGCGCGCCCCCGCCTTCGCGTTTCGACCGCCATGCACACCACACCACGGCTGTAAAAATAATTAATACTGGCCCGCCCCAGACGAAAACCTTCCATACTTACATTCCCTTTTCACTCAATCCACATCCGCCCCGCCGCCCAATAGGAAATCGTTGTCCGCCACCCTATCCCCCAGCAGATCCTCCAGCTCCTGCTCCTCGTCGTCGTTCACGTCGTCCACATCGCGGTTCCCCCCCCTCCCACCCATTTGTCGTCACGGACCACCCTCCGCTTCCCCCGCCCTCTCCTCTCCTCCGTCATCGAAATTTTCACTCGCGCGGCGATGTCGCGATACATGCTGGCTTGCTTCAGCGCATACGCAACGGCACCCTCCGACCGCTCGAACGTCCAGCTTGCGCCCCCGCCCCCGTCACGCTCCCACTCCTCCCATTCCACCGTTCCAACAGGTATTTCCCTCGCCCGCTGTTCCCATCCTTGCGCACGCGCCTCCAACGAGACCCCCACTCGTCGCACTTCTTCCTCAACCAGCTTGACCTCCTCGTCCCATCTCCTAGTACGTGCATAAGCTTTGCACCACTCAATACGCAATGCTACATGAATAATTCGTCAGCCGCGGTGTGAAAATCCAAGGCAAAAAACATACCTTCCTCCAAGTCTGCCTCCGACGCCGTCATCCCCGCCGCCCTCCAAATCCACGATACCTCACGCACGCTCTCCCCACTCTGCGCCGCACGCTCCCGCTCCTCCCGCGTTAAAGGCGGCAGCTCGCCTTGTCGTCGGAGCTTGTTTTCGCGCAGCCTCCGGCGCTCTTCCTGGCCTTTCCGCTTCGCCTCGTCTCTCGCCAGATCTGCCGCATCCTCCATACACCGTATGTCCTCCTTCTTCAACACATTCCACCCCACCTTTCCTGCATCGCCGTCTGCAAGCAGGCACCTTGCCTCCCACGCCATTTGGTACTTTTCCGAGTGCAACCGAATCTTGCTCTCGTTCCGCGCGACGATCGTGCGTGCGCGCGTATTGGCTCCTTGATGACATGCCTGTGACTCCTTGTACAGGAATAGACGGGATTTAATGTGAAGTTGTAGGCGGAGGCGCTCCAGCGCCACGGAGCACTGAGCATCTCATAAAGTGTTCTCGATCGCGGCCAAACCCTTCATGACTTCCGTTGCATGCTCGGCTCGCGTGAGGGCAGAAGGCAGAAAAAGGGGGACGTTCTCGGGTTGTTCCTCGGGTACGTTCTGCCGTCGCGCCAGCGCCACGATTGCCACGGGAGTGTAAGTCGCCTGCAGTTTGCGTAACCGCTGGATGCTGCTATTGAGCGCTTGGCGTAATGCTAACACATCTATCTTCTGCGCGGTCGTACCGGCCTTCTTCAGTTCCACCTGCACATGAACGCGGCGCCTGCAACACGTCGCCGTCAGTGGCGTTCTCCAGCGTATCGGAACAAATCACTTACTGGCTGTCTTCTATCTCCAGCCCCGCCGAGATGAAGGTAGCCAGGCTCACGGAGTGGATGGAGGGAACACCTGCCTTGACGCGCTCTGCTTCTTCTTGCTCGAATTGGAGCAACACCTCTGCCTCAGTTATTCCTGGAAATCGCCTGTCAGCGCGCGGCCCACTGATCCCCGCCAGACTTCAATACTCACCTCGTTTCGTCATCTGGTACGGATTTACCTTCCCCATGCTCTCGTATTCCTCCACCATCGCACGCCACCGTGGCACGCGCGCCGCTTGCTGGACCGAGAACTCGGTGAATCCCGCCAACTGCGCCGCGTATTCCTCTTTCGTGCGGTCCAGCCTGGTTCTCAATCGCTCCCCTGGTCCACATCGCCATCAATTTTTTACACGCAGCCCAAATAAAAATGACTTACCGAGACTGACAATTTTTTGCCAATTCCACGAGCCCCAGTGCGCATTCAGGGTGTCCTCCCTCGACCCCGGGCCCATCTCCTTCGTACTTGACCCAATCGCCCCAATATGCGCCCACGGCCGCTCAATCCCCTCTCCACACGTTTGGCCACTCCCCGGGATGAGTTTGAGGGAGTACTCTTCTTGGCAATCGATCAAGTGGCCCTTGATGTGCATCTTGGGGATAGCGAAACGGACCAACCGCAAGATGAGCGTGAGGGCGACGCTTGAAGGCAATTTCTTGAGGCGAGCCTTCAGATTTACCGACCATTGGCAGGCGATGTCGTAAGAAAAGATCTTGCGGAGCCACGCGTGCAAATGCAGCAAAATGCAGGCTACGATCCAGTCCATATTGCCGTACCTAAAAACATGTTTCATTAAAATGGAATCACTTCAGATAAAGCGCGTATTACATACCGTTCGCCTTTTTGCAAATCCCCCATGCCATTTGCAAGCACGAGCTCGTGGCGGGCGCAGACCCCCATTCCTACGCCTGTCGCGCTGTAACCGCGCGAAAATTTCGTGTTCACGTAATCTAGAGCGGCTAAACCGCTACAAGTGCTCATCTGCCCAACGATCACTGTCAGTTATGCCCATCCAATCCAAGAAAATTCACACCTCTTGCTGGTCGGTTATGGACAGCAGGTAACTCCGATATGCCGTGGTCTCCACCATATACGACAATCCTGGACCGAGCGAGGGATCCTTTAGTTCGCTTGAAACCATGCGGCGTTTCAGGCGGAAGCAGGCATCTATTGCCAAAAACATAATGTACAAAAACCTGGGAAATTTCGATTTATTTAGCGTCGATAAAATCTCTTGAGAACGGAGACACGACTTACTGGCATCCAGGCGGGGCGGCCTCCCAATCATCCAGCAAATTTTCTCCCGGCTGAGGGCAGGCCGGGCACTTCACCGCGAGGCTCCCCTGTGGCGTACCCATCACCCCGGACTTCACGTGTCCCCGACCAGCGCGCTTGAGCATCAAAAGATGTGAGTATTCCCGCACCATCCGCAAGAACGCGTGGTATCGGTTGGGAGGTTTGATCCCAGCATTGTTGGTGAGTTTTTCCAGGACCGCGTAGAAGTCGTACATAGTGGTCTTGGCTTGGTACGTCTGGGTCACGAACACGTCGAGGACTTCGGTTGTTGCACACGTCCGAGGCCTATCATCCGTTGCCGGAAACCATCCTACACGCTGCAGCTGCTCCTCTGGCCCCCCAGCCGTGATGCGGCGCTCGCAGTCGCAGGCGTCGACAGCGACGTTGTGGATTCCGTTCGTATGAAGCACTACGAACTCGGAGTGCAATTGGACGGGCTCAGAGCAGCGGTCCCCGGGCTGATGACCTAGCTGGACGCGCAATCCGAGAGTCTTGAGACTTGTGATTTCAAAAAAACGCCCGTTCCATCGCTAGTCGCTAACCTCAGCTCGGCGATCACGGATTTAAGAAAATCTCACATACCTCTGTCCTGTGCAAGGGGTTTCGCGTGTGGGCTGTGACCATGCAATTACCGCAGAGCAGCTCATCCCCATAGCACTGTTTGCAAAGAAAAATTTGCGGGTTTTCAGGATTGGTCGGCGCACGACAGCTGCCACACTGATCGGCTGCAGAGGGCCACAAGCATCCATCTCGGCGCAGCATATTGGCAAAGTAACCGTCGCGTAAATCGCGGAAGCGATGGAGAGCAGGGTCCTGTAGAAAACATCCCCCAAAAATAAATAAAAATTAGCCGTGAAACGATGGGGTAGCAGCGCTCTCATATACTTACAGAAGGCTTCACGACTCGGGGAGCCTCTGTGCTGTCACCTCTGGCGCGTCGTCCTCGAAATCGAGTCCCATTTCATATCGATCGGCCGCGTCGAGTGGACTTCCTTCATTTTGAGGTTGAGGCCCGGGTGATGCCGGTCGAATCTCGCCAGCTCTTTGACGCTTCACTGGAGAGGGAGGTTCGACGCGAACCTCTTCACGATATCGGCGGCGATTGTCCTCTGAGACGCGTTCAACGACAGTGGTTATAGGAGTGTCTGTATGATTGCCGGTGATGTCGGCAATCGAAAATGTTGCGACATGAGATCGGACCGTGGCCGGCAATCCCCATGTCGCTTTTCCTGGCCGCCGCGACATTCTGCTTGCGCGCTGCTCGCGCTGGCGCTGGCGCTCCTTGTCCGCCACGTCAACAAGGTAAGCCTATCGTTACTCTTACTCTTCCTTACTCTTGACCACACCATTACCTCGTACTTACGTCCTTAAGCTTTGGACAGGGGTTCAATGGTCTGAACGACTCCGGCCACAGAAATCCCAAATCAATCCCAATTCGCCCCTCTGGTGAGGCTTTCCCCCTCGAGCCTGTGCCCTTCTTTCTCTGGGAATGAGATCTAACTCTCAATGGTTTTCCCAGCCGAATTATTTGGTCACCTCACTCGCGTACTTCGCTCCTTCTGCCCACCACAACCATACCATGCTCATCCTATATCTTCGCTCTTGCCCTTTACGTTGGTTTATCGCGCGAGTGGATCTCCACGCAGGGAGCAGCCCGACTCCGCAGCTGAGTTTGGGTATATTCCATTGGTGTGTGCAAGTCATCCCAAGAAATGCCCCCTATCTCATCCGTCCCTTTCTCCTTCAGTGTCCTCTATTTATTCGGCCTTTGGATCGATCTCGTTGACTCGGAGTACTCCAGACCTTCGTCACGAATCATCGCTGGAGCCCACGGCCGACCACACTTCAACAATTTTACTGAGGGTTACCCCGGCCGACAGCCCGTCCCTCTTACCCCCATGCGTTGGGTGATTCGATGTATCCTGCGCCTTGAGGGATCCCAGGTATGTCCTCTATCCCCAATCCTTCCCGTTTGCGTTTGGAGAGCGGTAGTTGACCAGTAGATAATATTTGGGGGGACTCAGTGTTAAACTGACAAACAACAGATTTTCTAGGAGAGGTGTCATATTCCGGTGAAGTTCTCGACGTCAGAAGAGGCTTTTGGGATGCCCCACCTCGACCGCGCCAGATTTAGGCCGAACTGCAATGTTGAATGAGGGAATATGACAGTGACGGTATGTGATCACGCACCTCACCACTAGCCATATGACGCACTCACCACTTATAAAATATTTTTTACAGGCTTGGGTGGCCACTCCGGAAAATCTGAATCAGCCCAACTCAACCATTATCGGTCCCGGTGCCCTGGAATTAATTCCGTATTTTTGGTGCCAACAGAAGTGGTCAGGTCAATGGTGCGTATCGTTAACTCCAAAATGTACGGGATTCCAAACATGATTTGCATAGCACTTCTACCTGCCCTCTACCATCATCCATGTCTCGCACTGTCAAGGCATTTACCACTTCCCGGTCCATTTACGAGCACACTTTCGCCGACCTTCTGGCTTACCGTCTCATCCCAAACCAGCCCTGCTGAAAAGAAAAGGCGTCCGAAGCTCAGTGCAGAGAACGAGGAGCGCAAAAAGGAATCCAGGCGCGCAGCTTCCGCCCGGTATCGACTGCGGTGCGCTAACAGCTACTGTATTCCCTTCTCATCCCCGAGACTAACCGTGGGCTCACCAGCCATCGCGAGGCCGTGCTTCAAGCTGGCCGAGAGCGTGCCGCGCGCCGCCGCGCCCATCTTCGCACTCTCAAGCCTGGGCACCAAGATCTCGAAGCTGCGCGCTCCCGAGCGCGAGAGGCTAGCGCCCGCTACCGAGCTCAGTGAGTCGCGACCCACATTTTGTCCTTGATTGAGTACTGATCCATACAGGAATCGCGACGCCCTCGCTGTCAAACAGCGCCTAGTGCGCAAGCGCGCGTATATTCACAAACACGGCATTCACGCTCACATCCAACGCCGGTTCGATGCCCCGATCCACCGGGAGCCCGAGCCCGAGTCCTCAGGCAAGGAGGAAGACGACAATGATGCGTGGGGCTTTGGCCGCCCAGACCCAAATTACATCGCACCGAGAATTTGTGAATATGAGGATCCTTTTCTGCGTCACTGAATACACCGAGCTCCAATAATAAATGTATAATGTATATCTTGAGTTCTTTCATTTCTTGGGCCCAAATGTATTTTGCGACTGCTCTAAAAGGAAAACGGAACTGGTTCCAAAAAAGGAAAATGAAAACAGCAAAGCAAGCTGACATGGACCGCCATGATACTTGAAACTCATTCCCCGCCGTCCGCAGTGCCCTCGACGCCCTCGACACCGACATCCTTGGTGCTCACGCCAAAGCCCTATGCCCTTAACCCTTGGCCCTTCCGCTGGAGCTTTCTCTATTACCTCAACCTGCGCCACATCCGCCCTTATTATCTTTGCCAACGCAGAGGAAGCCATTTCTATCTTTTCTTCTCTGCTTTCATCTTCTACTTTGGTCGCCTGTTCGCCTCCTTGTTTCCTCTTCTCGACTTGATCATGCATCACTGTGTCCCGCCCTACCATCCTTCTCCTGGTCACGAGTCCGTCTCCACCCACGACTCGCAGTCGGGGTGCGTCTTCTACGCGGTATGGGCAGGGAGATGTCGGGGTGTATATTCGAATTCGTAAGTCGGCATGTCTTTCTTTCGTTCGCGTTTTCTTCCGTTGAGGTCACCAAGCTAATTTTTTCTTTCTTTTTTCAGGTGGATAGCAAACGATCAGACGAATGGTTACACCGACTCGGTCCAGCGTGGCTTCAAAAAATGGCGCGAACTAGAGCATTGGTGGCGCGAAAAGTGCGTCGAGGAGCACAAGGGACATTGTCCGCCATTCGAGACCGTGACCTTCACCCTCAACCCGCCGTACTCTACCCTTCCGTCCAGCCAGCCTTGTACGCGTATCCCGACCGCTATTGTGGACGCCCCTCCTTCCGCCGCTATTGTGGACGCCCTTCCTTCCGCCGCAGCGCCCGCAGCGGCGACTCTTCGCATCGCACCTTCCGCCCTCATGCCGGCCCCTTCGCCGTTCGGGGCGTCTTCGTCGCGCTCGCCCTCGTCCTCGAGTTCGTCCTCATCCTTGTTCCAGGACGACCCCAAGGAAGAGCCCATCACCCCGACACTCAAGCTGAACGCTCCGCCGCGCGTCACGTTGGAAACGCGAGTGCAACTCACCCCCACTGGCCGTGCGCGTGGCGAGGCGCTCGCGGCGGCGGCACCGCGTGATCCCGCCCTTGCATACGCGGCTGCTTCGTCCGCTGCTGCCGCGCCCGCACCCACCGTGGCGGTCATGCCTCAGGCTGTGCGCCAAGGCCCGCTTACACACTCCATTCTCGTGACTCCCCAGCCTGCCGCCGCCGCCGCGAACGCTGCAGCTCCAGTCGCCGTTGCCCCCCGCCGACCCCGCCGCCCCCACTGCTATATAAAAGCTTTTTTTGATGCAAAATATAAGGTTGAGGTGCAAGCGTTGAGGTTGAGCACAGATAGCAGGTTGAGCACTGAGGTTACATGATTTTGACAGGTTGAGCACTGAGGTTAAATGATTTTAGCAGGTTGAGCTTGTAGATCTGAGGTTATAATTGGTGATTGAGAGGTTGAGCATGCAGTACGAGATTATGGACATAAAGCCCTGAGGTTGCAGTTTGAGGTTGAGAATGAGAATTATGAGGTTTGGGACGAGATCTGCTAGGTTTAGTACGAGACTTGAGTAGTTGAGCATGCAGAACGACAATTCAGAGAATTATCATTTTTTGGCATTCTATCATGGTTTGACCATGGTCCAACCATGGTTCAATCATGGTCAAATGCAATCAAAATCATGTTATTCCAGCCAATGGCAGCATTTTCCTTCATTTGACCACCATTAACTGCAGTCATCCTTGATCTGCCATCAGCAACTACGATCATTCTTGATCTGCCACCTGTCATCCATAGTTTACCATTATTAACTGCAGTTTAGTATTGTTCCACATGATTTCTGTCGATTTCCAATCGACATTCAAAATACATCAGGGTATAATACATGAACATGAGCAAGTGCTTGGCTCCAAAGTAATATAATATCACCATCTTTAGCACTTCCAATGAGATGTGCAAATGAGTTACACTAAGTGGACAAAAAGAATGATCAATGGGTTTTCGGTCATAACTTGGCGACCACGTAAGACTCAGACCCAAACTAAGATGCCAAGTTGTTGAGAGAGCATGCGCCGACATTTTTTGTCTATTGATCGTATCAAAATATTTTGATGCGCCGTTAGCAGAGGCCAAATACCGAAAACGGTGATTTTCAGTTCAATCAAGGATTTTTTTGAAGGAAATAAATCACCCAGATTTTAGCCTGAAGTATGTAGATGACTTTACCAACTTGAATGATTTAAAATATACAGGCTATAACTCGCTACAGGGCCTGCAAAATGGCCAAAAACAGCCAAAAATGCTAAAAATGACCCAAAATAACCACTTTGTGGGCCCTATAGTGAGTTATAGCCTGTATATTTTTGCATCATTCAACTTGGTGAACTCATCTACATACCTCAGGCTACAACCAGAGTGATTTAGATTTTCTTCATTTTCGGTATTTGGCCTCTGCTGATGGCGCATCAAAATATTTTGATACGATCAATAGACAAAAAATGTCGGCGCATGCTCTCTCAACAACTTGGCATCTTAGTTTGGGTCTGAATCTTACGTGGTCGCCAAGTTATGACTGAAAACCCATCGGTCATTCTTTTTGTCCACTTAGTGTATACAAATCAGTCGCCTCCTCTTCTGTGAGAGTTCCCACAGCTGTACAATGACCTGACTGAGATCAGGAGGGGTTCCAATGTGGCCTACCTAAGAGCTTGAGCCTTCTGTGGTAGAATTGTTCTGGGCCTGTGAGTGGAGGATATTATTGTTGCAAAGGCCCTGCCAGTCGATTCCATACACCTCCAATTTGTCTTCGCCGAGATCCTCTTCTTCCTGAGGAAGCTGATCTCCGTGAACACTATTGACATACATATCAAAAACAAACATGTCAGTGGGGCACCGATTAGCCCCATTCCGAATCTGAATGCGGTGCTGGTTCCACGACTTGGCAAAGAAAGTAAGTTGAGTATTGATTGTGCCGAGGAAAAGGAGATGTAAAAGCCAGATATGAGCAACATTGTTGATGTCAAGCCCATACTGAACTTCTAGCCAGGTAAAATGATCGCCCCATGTTGCACTGACCTGGGCTGTGACATCAATCCAGAGTCGCTCAATGCGAACATTATGAATGCTTCTAAAGAGTAAAAATCAGTCCAGAAACAAAAAGCAGTTGTGGATTGAGCTACCGTCCCCATATATAAGAGCCTCTGTGAGTCCCACAGTGGTTTTCCATCCAGGCAGCGACATATAGATTTTCTGCACCATGGTCTCTGCGCATCCGAGATGGGACACCATACACATTTGCAGCATTCAATGCCCCAGCAAATCAGACCTAGCCCCAGAAACATGAAAAAATCAATATGCTAAAGGAACGAAAAAACTCACCATGCTGGCCATCATGGTGCCAGAGGGAATTCGGACCAAGGATACAATAGTCACATCAACGGATACAGATGCGCTCAAATATCCGCCACACTGGGTCAATGCGAAGCAGGGACTGGCAAATTCGCTCAATTGCAACGCGATGGCCGAGTTGATGAAGCATTCCATTGAGCATGCTAAGGCCTGCCCGCCGGTAATGAGTCCGCAAGCGGAGGAGAAGCATATCCAGGTCATCATCAGAGATGTCAGACATAGGGCCAGTAAAAGAAGCTGTTGGCTGAGATGAAGCTGCTAACTCTTCAACCTCGGCAGGGAAGTCGCCAGATGGAATGGGAAGATCAGGATCAAGAACATCATTGTTTGTGGGATCAGCATTGGTGGAAGCAGAAAGGGCATCGGGTTGGTAGAAAGGACTTTGCTGTGGCTTGGCAATGCCATACTCAAGGAGAGCATTCCGAGCAGTGGTTCTCCCAATGCTGATGCCTGCAGTGGGTCGCTGACCATAGGCCCATTGGAGAAAATCTGGATTGATATGAATGCGAGGACGACCAGGCCCACCCGAATGAATGGTCTGTACAATGACTGGCCTTCCATGGTGTGATGCATCAACAGCCTCTTGGTACTCAAGCTGAATATCAATTCACATCGCAGCTAGACTTGTTTCCAGAGTTGCAAACTCTTCAGGTGGAAAGATAGCTTGATTCTACATCATATTGAAGAAATTGCTCATCCATGGTTGAAACACTCGCCTCAGCTACCATGTTTGCAAATTCATCAATATCATCACCAAGTCGCTCGATGACAATCGCATCAGTATGACTTCCAACCGAATCACTGACTGCATTCTGAAAGCGTTGGTAGTGGGTTCGGAAAGCATTTAGCAGCACTTCCTGAGCAAATGGAGCCAGTTGTAGAATGTCCATAAGCGACAAGCGAGACAAGCTTGTTACTGGTGACTGTGACTGGCTGTCACACTCCTTCGCTTCTGCCACATGGCTGAGGCTCTGGCAGCCTCCTTGCCAGGTGTTTCACATGGGCCAATCAAGTTATTAATCTTATCAATTTCTTAGCTTTGAAAGTCAGTTCCCATGTTGTTGTGAAAAAGCATGGTGTCCCTGACATTAGCATGCGTTCACTGGCATCTCTTTCCCTCCATCTTTCCTCGTGGAGCATGGGAAATCCCTATCAACAACCATCTCAGCTTTAATTACATGCCTTCGGTCCCATCTCGCCTGCCCTCTTGTCACTCGTCATATTAACCCCACAATTTTGGCAATTTTACAAGGCTTGCATCCTCTCGCTGCAAACATTGAGATGTCAACGAGCCGAACCCTTGATTTTGCTGAAGAAACCTTTCGGGACTTCCAAAATGGGTTCAGGGAACTGGGTGGTCTGTTGAATGTTTCTGGTGTTCTCCCTTCACCCGAGTTCAATGATGCTGTCAATGTACTTGCGACAACTGGGGATGGACCCGGGCAAATATTCTTTGAGAGATGGGCTGACATGGCTGTTCTTCCCTGACCACATTTTTTTGTGATATTTACAATCACAGAAGCTGCACTCCTTCATTCTATTCCACTCCCACAAATTGAACTCCCTCCTGGGTTTCTCTCCCTCTTATCATCTGATTCCACTGGACTCAACACTCCAGTCTTGTCTCACTTGCCATCAAGGCTATTGTCAGCTTCAGGCTTGCCTTCTCGGTCCTCGAGGCGAGAATCACGTGTCCCCTCTCCATACCCCCAACAAACCAGTCCCCCTTTCAAGGACAATGGGATTCTGATTATGGATATAAATAAAGTGCCTAATTCTAAGAAGATGCGCTGGACAGATGTAATGTCAAAGCACATGTTATTGAATGTGCATGGGAGATTAAGGAGGTGTTCCAGGCTGAGGCGTGTTGTAGATTAAATGGGGAGGGCAAAATTAGAGAGAGGAAATAGAGTACGATTGCAAGCACTGTTGGTAAGAAGGCTGCTTTAGAGCAATCAGATACTCTAGCAGGTAAATACTACATACAGGCTTGTATACTACTGAGAAATGTATCTAGAATATTCTACTTGTATCTGCTTAGACTGTTCGTTAGTAATATCCTTATCAATCAATGCCGATGGCCGAGCTGCCATTAATAATCCCAATAAGGCACATACTTTCAACCAGTTGACCAAAGAGAGGGGAGATGGTTTCCCCTTTCACTTCCACTGTGTTGCAATAGGTTTGGCATTAACCAGCCAGTTGACAAGCGACCTCCTCCCGAAGGCACAGTATGGAATACACCAATTCCCCTAAGCGACACATTATGGTGTTCCCCCGCTCAAAGTCCTCTTGTTGGGGATCCCACCACATAATGGAGATTTCCTGCCAAGCACCCCTTTTCGTGATGGCCTCCAAGTGGTGAAATTTGGGGGTATATTGTTGTGGCCACAAAGTTAGGTCATCTTCACCATAGCACATGTCTGAATACAGTCAGCATTAGTCGTGAAATATGTTTCGGCCGCAATGTGAATGGTGGCACCTACCATTGTGCCTGCCATTTGGATTGCGGTTCCTCAGCAAGTTAAAAGACATTTTGAGAAAACAAAAAGAGCTAGACTTGAAAGTCCAGCACACTCCAGACTTGGAGTCTGGTTGCTGAGTGCAGTGGGTCTGTAGGCAGAATGATGCTAAGTAGAGTAGAAGTGAGAGTTGAGTCAGAGTTGTTGACCAAGGAGATCACATGGGTATGCTGACTAAGTCAAAAAAATTATTTGAGAATAGGTGCGCACTAAGCCTAATTGATACAGCATATAATTGAATTTGTATTTAACTGTGTAACTGTGAAGGTGATGAGTCAATTGTGGTCAATGAAGACAAAGTCATTGTAGAGGGAAGGTTAGAAAAAATGAAAAAAGCAGTCTGGTCCAAAATGCCCAAAGTAATATAATAAAGTGCTACAGGTGGGGATTGAACATGCAACCTTCCAAACGTGAAGTCTAACCTTGCTCAGTGTTAAACGACAGCAGAATTTCCAGCTGCACCATCAGGGCAATAAACATGGGATACTGAGATCATCTAGTCATTGGATAGGGCTCAAATGTGCAAATCGTCTCAAGCAGGAAGCAACTCAAGTTTATCTTCAGAAACCAAAACTTAGCTTAAACTGAACTGTTAGCACAGCCAAAAGTAAGTAGTGACTTGGAATTCAGCAAATTGTATGACAAGATATTTGCTATGACAGAAAAAGTGGCTAGACATTAGTAATGTAGTTATTAAGTCGTAGTGATTAAAGTTTGAGCAACCTTCAGGTGAGTATCAGTAATGTAATGTCAGAGTTGTAGTGATCAAGGTCAAACCGAACCAAGCACAGCCAAAAATAATTAACAGCTTGGAAATTATGTGGCAAAACAATTGCAATGAGAGTGAAATATAATTCAGCTGTGTATTAGTAATGTAATTATGGATTCATAGTAATTAAAGGTGAATTAAAAAGCATATTCCAAATAATTGCAACAGGAGGAAAATATAATTCAACTGGGTATCAGTGATGTAGTGATGGAGTTGTAATGATCATCAAGATAACTTCAGTAGAAGTTGTCTGGATGTTACATAAATTCAGGCAAGTAGCAGACAAAAGAAAGATAGGTGCATATTTGCAAAGAGTGGGATTTGGCCTGAGTTGGATGATAATCAAGGGGTGCAAAGACATCAGTAGACTTGGCCTGCCTACCAGCTATATACTCTGTGTCGTTGATGTTGTGACTGTCAGCACAAACCATGGTTAACCATGGTTGACTGATGGCAAACTATGGTATGTTGATGGGAAACTGTGGTATGCTGATGGGAAACCACAGTATGCTGATGGGAAACCATGGTATGTCAATGGTGAGCCAAATGGGGAAATCAAAGTGCAACCTGAAACCTGAACCTCAACGAAAAAGGTTTGCCACCATCAGTGGCAACCTGGAAGCTCAATCTCATTGTACAACCTCAATATGTCAGATGTGCAACCTCATACCTCAAACTCAATAATTTACCAAAACCTCAGTTGCTAACCTCAACCTCAAGTTACATGTTGCACCAACCTCGTACCTTCTACCTGTAAAATATGGTTCTAAACCTCATTTCTGAAGCTCATAATTTACAGCGATAAAAGATGTCATACTGCTATCCCGCCCGAGTTGTACGGGATACGCGGTGTCGCAGTGTTCTACTTCTCACACGAGTCGGCGATCGCAGGGGCGGCGAGTCTCGGCCTGAAGGATCCAAAGATCCTTGTCTCTCGCAACGCCGCCAAGGTGAAGGCATGGATGCAGGGCCAGCCGTTCGCGGGAGACGACTAGGTTTTTTTGGCGCGCGCTGCGTTCCCGTCTCGTTCGTTTTTGGACTCCACTATCCTGCAACTTTGTGTAGCTGTTGCCTGTGTGTGCTTAGTTGTTGGCTGCTCCTGTGGTTTGGTTTTGTGCGTTGTTTTTGTGGCCTAAATTACCGTCGAGTATTGTTTAGCTTTCTTGGACACTACTATCTCTTGACACTACTATCTCTTGGACACTACTATGTCTTGTACTATCTCTTACCTGTAGCATAATCTTTTTTTGTATATTAACATACGAATATTCAATGTGTTTAGTTTATGACTCGTGAATCCCTTTGAGTCTGGCAAAAAGACCAACAAAAACAAAAATGGTGATACAGACGACGCACCAAAAAAACGCGGGCAGGCCAGTGACTTCAAGGGTCAACGCTTGCAGTTTTTGACGGCAAAAATACCTGATTACATCGCCGCGTCAAAGCTGTGCAGGAAAAAGGAGGCAAAGACGGAGGGTTTGACTGTCTTCTGGGCCACTTTCTTCGTGGAGTATTGGCGCTGATTTCCATGGGATCTGCCGCTGCACGAGGAACCAGACCCGACAGCACCCCCTCCCGTCCTTGTAACCGCAGAAGACGCGTTCACCGCCCTGGGGATGAATCTTACGGATGAGGAGAAGGATCGCAAAGCTCAAATTCAAAAGGATACGAAGGCGGTCGGTTTTTTTTTTCCTCGCGTGAAAAAAAAGGGGTGCTGAACTAGTCGCGACTTAGAAAATCAAACGGTGGTTTTTAAGGCAGCGTCCCGCGGGGATGGGTATCCACGCGAACCCGTTCTTCAATTATCTCGTGCGTTTGCGTCAAGACGAGAGTGACGGGCCGCCCCGCAGGACAACGGACTTCAAGTTTTACATGAAGCACCCCGACTTCTGTGATGCCGTCCAGGCCCGATTTTTGGAGAACCACAGTGACGAGCCGAAAGATAAGCACATCGCCTTGCGTTGTGAAATCGCCAAGGGAATGTGGGAAGCCGAACCGGCCGACGTGCGGAACTGGTTACGCGCAGAGAACGACGCTGCGCACGAGCAGGACAAGGAGGCGTATAAGGAGAGTGGTGAAGGAGAGCCAAGTGCTGACCCAGAAATCCAAGAGGAGTAAGTAAACAGATGTTAACTCGACTGCAAAACTAACCCACCAACGTGTAGGTGTCGCTCTAACTTTTCTTCAATGGTCCAGCCTTTGCTCGCGGGCCTGCAGGCCTACACGGGGCTCACCCTCAACATCATCGGGGGAAGAATCAATGAGGAAACGAAGGAGTTTGAAACCATAAGGTACGTGCATCGCGTACTTTCATTCCACCAGCAACTTACATACCCTCATAAAGCGCGAATGCTGGCCTGGTTGACGGGAAAGATTGGCCGCGCTGGGATCCTGAAGGTTACGCCGCGGCATTGAAGCTGTATCTTAAATTTGTGCATGCGGGATACCTAGGTGAATATTCTCGACCGACAGCACAGATACGAATGTTAAAACTGACGAATATGATTTTAACAGAGTCTAATAACCTGGTCGACGACGGGCCAGGACCATCAGCAGTGCCGGCGCCAGCGGGACCGGTCATCGACGCCAGTGCTTTTGTGGGCATGAACCTCATGCAAATGGAGGACCCCAATGGCGATGGCGACATCAACATGCCGCTGGCGAGCGACACCGACACAGCGCGCACTGGGTTGCCAGTAACGAACAGCGTCAAAGTCGTTGCCGACCCACCGGCACTCGGACCCTTACCTGAAGAAGACGACATTGACCGCGCGCTCATCTCAGGTGTCGTTCTTCCGCCTGTGACTCCGGTTGCTCCGTCGGGCTCAGCCCCTCCCGCCCCATCATCTGCCCCAGCGCCGCCGCACGCGCCGCCCGCCGCATCGTCTGCCCCAGCGCTGCCCCACGCGCCGCCCGCCGCCGCATCATCTCCCTGAGCGCCGCTGCCGCGCGCTGCCTCTGGGTCCTCTGTGTCAGCTCCCCCAGCCTCAGCGCTCGCGCCGCCCGCCACCTCTGCCTCAGCTCCCGTCGCTAAGCCTAAGCCTATGTGGGGCTTGTCCTATCTGGGCGATGAATTACGGGAGGAGCTGCTGGCGATGGAGCCTGAGGCGCGGGAGGAGTACCTGTGTCGGATTTGTCGGATGCCTCCGTCGATGCAAGAACGAGAAAGCAACTTGGCGCGGAACAAAGCCCTGGCGATCAGTATGAACCTCTTCGCTGCAGCGTCGTTTTTTGGTACCAAGAGAAAGTCGACTGGGAAGGACAAGAGGAGGAAGAAGAAGGCCAGAGGAGACGAAGAGGATTGGGACGACGATGACGATGAAAGCGCAACCGAGGGGGATAGTGCGGACGCAGAGGAGGAGGAAGATGTAGAGAGGACGCCAATAAAGACCCAAGGGAAAGGCCGCGCTGCGAAAGATACAGCGAGCGCTAAGGCGGGTGCGGCGAAGAGCGCGAGCGCCACGTCAAGCGCGAGGACCGGGCCGTCAAAAGCACCCAAGTGGGTCGTGACCGGACGGAAAGCGCTGTTCGAGGGGGAGGAGATGGGGAACGACTGGAATACCGTGGTGGACCTGTGGTGGGGGCTGGAGGAAAAGTCCGGTTTTGCTACAACGGTAGTGTCATTCCCTAGATAGGCTCGCTCGGCATTCACTGACGCTCATACTCCACAGATAAAGTCTCATCCCACCACGAAGCACCCCAAAGCAGTGGGGGTATGGGTGAAGAACGCCCGCAAGAACGTACCCGATATCGGCTCGGCCGAGGCGATGGACGGTCAATGGTGGGCGTGGTGGAAGGCGATTAACCCGGGCTGGCTGGTACTCGACAACGAGTTGGTGCAGTTAGGTGATGGAGATTGGGAGGTCTTGCGCTGCCCAGGACAAAACGGGTTCCTAAACATCCTGATGTGCCTGAAGTGGTGGTTCGGGTCGATGGAGACTCCGTCGGAAAGCTGGGAACGCGCAATCGACGACGTAAAATGGGCGCTAACGCAGATGGTCGGGAGGTAAGAGTAGGAGCCCGGGCACGGAAGTACTGGAGCTAACATGTATGATAGCAGGACCCCCGCCCCCGGTACGAAGGAGGACGCGCCCGCGCTGGAGCCCGCTGAGCCCGCCCCCGAGCCCGCCCCTGCTAATCCCGTGCCTGGTACAAACGAGGCAGCCGAGCCCGCGCCTCCTCCTGATCCCGCTCCCGCACCCGCTGCTGATCCCGCACCTGCTGCTGATCCCACACCCGCTGCTGATCCCGTGCCCGCGCCTACGCCTGGTGCGAACAAGGCAGCCGAGCCCGTGCCTGCTCCTGATCCCGCACCTGCTGCTGATCCTGCTGCTGATCCCGTGCTCGCACCCGCCCCCACACCCGCCCCCGCGCCGAAGCGCGTCCCGGCCAATCCCGCGACATGGGGCCGCCCGCGCCCTATCCTACTCTACGGCCTACGGTCCACGGCGGGGCCCTCAACCAACGACGCGTGAGGGAGCCAGATTCTTTTGCTGCTGATTTTCGCTGGATTTTCACTTTTTTTTTGCTATTTCTTGATATTTCTTGTGTGCAGTGTACAACGCCGACGCGGGGTAGTGCAGGGAAGAGACGTAAGCCAATGGACACTGTATATACATGTATTGTATGAGACATAGCTGTTGTACTGTAGGGGCACGCGGCGGCGCGAATGTGCGCCCGCCTTTTTGAAGCCAAAGATGGAAATTGCCCCTATTGGATGTCGCCGGCGAGGAGCGGCAAAGGCCAAAATGATGATTTGATGGCTTGGAAAGGCGCGCAAGCCTTGCCGAACCCTCCTGGCGGTGGCCGCTGATGGGCCTCCACACACTCCCCGTGACCTGGACTACCGTCGTGAAACTTCGTGAAGCGCCCTCCGAAGCCACACGCAATACTTCGCGAAGTTATAACTTAATAGCCTCGAGCGATCGGAACGGTCGTCTCCAATGGGTCGATATCTTCTGGTACCTCCACAATGGTAGCAGTGTGGACCGGATGATGAAACATGCGACGATCTGGGGTAGGAGAAGATATGTCAGTACCGGAGCCACGTTCATACTCATTGAAATCCATCACCTCGGGGTAAACCAATCCGGGGTATTGGGAACCGACCAGAGATTGGCGGAACTGCTGGAGAGCAGCTCCATGGTTTTCTGGGTCGAGGAGCAGTCTTGACCACATGGCCGGAGCATGCGGCCAAAGAGCACGCGAATCCAGTTGAAAATGCGGTTGGGACCGTTGAACCCGAGGGTCAATAGGTGGTGAGAGCATGGGTGGCTGAAAACCAGAAGTAGATTCTACGGGCTGTTGGCCCGGAGCCTGAATCGGAACGATGGCGCTGAACTGGCGTGATCGACGACGATCTTGGCCTACATCTGGAGTGGGAACGAGGTGAGCGTAAGACATGGGAAGAAGCCAGATTAATTTGAGTTGATAATACTGTTATATCCGTGTCCGGAAAGAAAAGGAAAATGGCTGGAAGGATGGACGGCTGGAAAGCCGGAGGGCCGGATGGGCCGGAAGGACAGATGGCCGGACAAAGTGTCGGGGGCCGGACAAAGGTCCGGATGTAAAGCGACACCACAAGAGTATAAGGGTACACCAATTAACTTGGCTCCGACAGTCGGATAGAGAATAGGATGGAGGTCGGACGACGGAGCAATGCAGAGGCAAAGCACGTTAATTATCAACTGAGGTTACATCCGAAGTAAGTACGTATTTATACTAAGTACAGAGATAGTTCGGATGCATTTGGAGAAGAAGTAAAGACAATAGGAATAAGCGAAGACAATAAAGACAATAAGGAATACATGTGGGGCATAAGTCATATGGTCAGGGAAGGGGAAACACTCAGTAAATCTTCATTGCGTAAAAACCCCGAGGGCGTGTGTCAACGACCAAGGCCGGACGCAACAGCTAGTGAGACGGACGCGAGCCGGAGTTCGGATGACACGTCCGGCAGGGAGGAGAGTCGGATCCGAGGATCCGGACGGAGCCGGATGGTGTAGGAGTTGCATGGTCGTAACAAGCAGGCTTTGAAAGACACCCAATTGAAGCTTGCCCAGACTGAGGTCGACCTTTGTGCCAAGGACCAATTGATTGACAAACTTCAAAAGACCAGTAACAAATCCAAGGCCGCCGCAGAAAATCCCGGAAACTATCTGGGCATTATCATTCCTCTAGGCAAAAAAATAGGGTTTGTGCAGGAGCCATGGATCAGCCCTGCATTATTTTCAGACTGCCCCGAAGAGGTACCCCACGCTACCCCAGGAGAAGTCTATGCAATGTTCAAAAACCCGAAGTCTTACCTGCAATATCTGATGACTGTGTTATACGAACATGTCCCGGAAAAGCACCATGACCTCATATCGGATTTCCTGCAGTTTCAAGACAATGTGAGTCCCAAATCAATTGCATGTACCTGGCCAAATCTAATGGGTTCGCCAGTTTAGGAAACACCTGAATGCAGGTTGGTCAAGTGTAATCAGCACATTAAAAGCTTGTCTTGACAACATCCTTACCTTGAACGGCATTTCAAAGGACCGCCAGACCCTATTGTACCATCCTGGCCAAGACACGAGCCTCCCACCCTCCTCGTATCCACCAATCTTTTATGGCGGCTTGAAGAAAGATGCTAAAATGTTGATGTTGAACAAGGTTGGCTCCATGGTGTGTTTGGATTTGAATCTTCAGGTTTCCCGAACTCATCAAGGGAATCATTGACAGAGCCTATGGTGCATGATCTTTGAACCCAGCAGCATCAAGAACAATGGGAAGGGGAAACCTGCAACAAATACCGTGGGATACATGTAGAAACTCAATCACAAAGGTCTGACCTTTGGGAGTATCGCTTTCACACTGGTTGCCATAAGAATCCGCGATCCTTCTGTGCAGGTTGATGCTCATAGTTGTTAGTTACTCTTTCTACTTTCGGGTGCTGACAAGGATTTCCAGGAAAAGGGCAAGGCCTCCAAAATTCTGTTTCAAACATACTTTCGTGCGTATAAATGTCACTTGATGAAAAATGCAGACAGTGTTGGTGTCTGCAAAATCAAACAGTTCTGGACTAAAATTGCATTTGCCAGCATCATAACTGCCAATGCCCTTGAAGATGAGGGACTGAAGAGTGATGGAGACACTGAGTTGGATGCGGAATTTGCAGCTGCCATGGAGGCCATGTCCATGGATGTTGATGATGCAAATGGGGACATATCTGAATCTGACGAGTTTGCAACACAAGGTCTTGGTTAGCATTGCATTGTCAAAGCCTGGCTGACAGTTTGAAATAGTCGCTATTCGGCTGCCAGCTCATGTACCCACAGGGCCGGTCCAGGCCAACACTGGCTTGGTCAACAATGAAGCGCAACAAAACATGCTTCCGGGGGATGTACTTGAAAATGCCGGTGCCCTCCCTGTGGTCACTGCGCGTGGTGGAGGTAGAGGCCAGGGTTTGCGAGGCCATGCACGTGTCAGCAGATGTGGTGCTCCTACAGGACCAGTTGACATCGCTGTGCGTGGTGGTAGTTCCAGAAGCCGTGCACATGGTGGACGGAGTGTCATCCTTAGTGACGAGGAGTAGCATGATGGTGATGTGGCACTGGTGCCAGTTCAGCCCTGCCGTAGTAGTTGTGCGTACCCTTATACTTTTCAATCACTCAGAGGTTGCTGGTTCGATTCTCTCAATGCGCAGGCACATTAAGTTACTCTGGTGAGTAACAAGAAAAGAAAAAGAAAAAGGCAAAAAGGATTACAGCCTTTTGCGGAACTTAGGGTGCGGAGTGTTTTTTTTTTTTTTCAATGAATTTTGCGTCGGATGGCTCTCCTGAGCTCAATTCTCAACTGTTTTCCTTCAGAATATGCTCATCATGTTTGCATTGAAAGGCCGGAGGGCATAGTATCCTCGGATTTTCTGATGGCCAATCAAATTGCTTGATTGGGAAAATATCCCGTGTTTTGAGTAGGACAGCTGTAGCATGAGCTACTATTGTTCAATTGGTCTGATTTTTTGATACAATGGGCTCACAGGTGTACCAGAGGGCACAACATGCCGGTATTTTTAATGTGACCTATAGATCAGATGCAATCTATATCACGACAACACCCAATTCTCCATTCAATGTTTTGAGCCAAATATAAGTCTTATAAAAAATACCGGCATATGGTGCCCTCCGGTATACCTGTGAGCCCATTGTATCAAAAAATCAGACCAATTGAACAATGGTAGCTAATGCTACAACTGTCCTACTCAAAACACGGGATATTTTCCCAATCCAGCAATTTGATTGGCCATCAAAAAATCCGAGAATACCATGCCCTCCGGCCTTTCAATGCAAACATAATGAGCATATTTTAAAGGAAAACGGTTGAGAAGTGAGCTCAGGAGAGCCATCCGACGCAAAATTCATTGAAGAAAAAAAAAACAGTCCGCGCCCTAAGTTCCGCAAAAGGCTGTAATCATAAGTGATTTGAGAACTTATATTTTTCGTATTATTTCCATAATAATTTCCTATTATTGAAACTGACCACCTGCTACGCCTCACAATGAACCTCAGCTCTAGTTGGCCCTTACAATAGACACGATCTCTGATAAGACCGGCTTATCTCATAAGAAGCCCTAATCTCATAAGATAGTGGGCATCTTATCAGTGTTCGTGTCTCAGATGATGTCATCTAAGATTAGATTGTCTTATGGCCCTTACAAGGCCTTCCACAGCCTTGTGGTGAAATTTGAAAATTTCCGACATTTTCATTGTAGGAGCAGGACAGCCCAAAAATATTTAGAAAATTGGCAGTATATGCTTTGAAGTATTTAAGCCCTGGTTGGGATTTAATCAAGACATTTCTGTCCGGTAGAAATATTGCAAGGCAAGTTTGATGTGAGATTACAAATTCCCCGTTATGAGATGCCGCGCGTAATGAAATTTCAAACTCAGATCGACTGGTCTGTCTATCGACATATCATAGACAGACACAGTCACTGGTCTACTTCCCCCCCCTGCCACCGCCATTTGCCTCCAGCGCAACAGCCCCGTGTCACTCACTTACGACGTTGAGGAAACCATGTCTGCCCGCACCAACGGCGAGGGATCACGTAATAATGGTACGAGGCCATTCGCCGCGGAGACTGGTCTACTAAATTGATCGGCAAGGTCGCGGCGGTTATCAGGATGAAGAAAAGGCCCTGGGAGACGCCTTAGACCACCTGCGAAGGCAGTGGGTTGACCAGTTCAAGATTTTACAGGTTGGCTCCGCGATCCCAGCGTAACCCCAAACTTACTAAGTTACTCTTTTCGAGAATAGAATTTTATCAACTACACTTTATCTTTGCCATTACAACCATCCCAGAGGCATGTCTTCTGCTTTTTTTGGCACGTCACGGTGTGTCTGATCAGACCTCCAGGCAATTGGACCACATTCAAAGACAATTTCAACTCTGGGCCGCATGGAATGAGTTAGAATGTCTCGCGGGATATCAGTCTGTTGTGCACACATGGTTTAGCATTTTGAAAGATATGCTATCGCAAGCACGAACGTCTAATTCTCTCCTGATCGTTTTCACTGACTGCCCTGTAGGATTTGGTTCTGAGCACCGCAGGCATAGCACAGGACATTTCAGCTGCGATGTCCCAGGACACTGAAAATGTTCATGACTTGTTCGTTTTGATCTTGCGTGACGAGGAAAAGCGCGAAACCTTTTTGAACTGCGGTGATGATGTAGCGCAACATCTTTTGAATCTTCTCCAAGATGTATGTTGCATGCAGACAAACTACCACCGTTTCTGACACGAATCTCAGCTGTTGGATTTGTTCCCAGAATCTAGACATAGGCCGTTGTTGTCCCAAGGTTTAATGAGCCTTTTTCGGAAATCGGACCTCCATCCCACATGCTTTCCCCTCTCTGATGTGCGGGCTGAGGGACACCAGATTGCAGGCGGAGGCTTCGGCGACGTCCGCCAAGGCTCCGTTCTTGACCAGCCTGTTGCGGTCAAAATAATGAGGGTGTTCGGGAATGAAGACGTGAAAGCTGCCGCCAAGGTTTCTTTCCTCATTCTGGCCTCTCACATGCATTCAATTGGCATCTAGGGATTTGGCCGTGAAGCCGTCTTATGGCGCCAACTGGCTCACCCGAACGTGCTCCCCTTCCTTGGCCTGTATTACATCGAAAACAGGCTTTGTCTCGTGTCGCCATGGATGCCCAACGGCCACATTGTAGAATTTCTGAAAAATCCACCTCCGGATACTGATCGCGTTTCTCTTGTGAGTTGGCCAAATTTATATCCTTGTCACGATTTTGACTTGTGTGCCGTAGATATTGGACATCGCTTTGGGGCTTGAGTATCTTCACAGCGAGCGCGTCGTGCATGGAGACCTCAAGGGGGTATGTCTCATTATGCTTTCAGGTTCACAAAAACACTGATCTTGTCTATGTCGACAGGAGAACATTTTGATTACTCCTTCACTCAGAGCATGCGTCACCGATTTCGGTCTCTCATCGATTGCAACGACGCTCAAATTTCAACATGTCACGACGACTGCACGGGGAGGTACTATACGATATCAGGCGCCGGAACTCCTCATCCCGCCCGGGGTCCCAATCCATTTTGGATCTGATATTTATGCATTTGCCTGTGTTTGCTACCAGGCGCGTTCCACCTTCTTTGACTAGTACTTTCCGATTGATCGTCGAGACCCTCAGATTTTAAGCGGAAAGTGCCCATACTTTGAGGTTGAAAATGATATTTTTCTTGTCTTCCAAGTGCCCACCGGACTTCGACCAACGCGGACCAACACAATATCAGATGATCTCTGGTCATTACTTGAAGACTGCTGGAAGGGGGAGTCCACCCATCGGCCCAAGGTCCCCCAGATTATTGGCCGGCTGCGTGCTCCCCCAATTGCAGCCCAAGAGGCACACACTTCCGCTGACTGGGACGAGACGTCCAGCGCCAGATTTCGTCGTTCTTTGCAAGACCGACTAATACTACCACCTGTCGCGGAAATCGAACAAATGATCTTTGCAGATGGTGTGTTGTATCTGGTTATTTTGCGGCACAATGAAGACTTCGCGCAGAGACGTTAGTCCAGCTCGACGCAGGTAGAAGGCAGGAGTCAGCGGAAGGGGCGGTGGGCGAGACCGCGCTTGCGGGGTCGACATCGGATGATGCCGCGGCCGAAGTCCAGTGGGTCCATGCTTCCATATACATGCCTCCTGCTTGATGAAGTTAATTTGTTTTCCTTTCAGCCCGGGCGGTGACTCGGGCGAGGAGGGCAAGCGGCGCTCGCGCGCTAGCCCCGAGTCCTTGGACCCCAACGCACGCCAAGCACAAGCAAGCCCGCGGATGGGCGTGGCGCACGCGTTCGACAACATGACCTTACACAGCCCAAACTGGAGCACCGAGCCCCTCCCGCCGCGCTCCGCGTCCCCGCACCACCGCGAGTTCGCGAAGGCCCAGAGCCCGCCGAGGCCGCTCATGCCCGACGCCACCAGTGACGGGAACAACGCGGGCGGCCTCGCGCCCCCGACCATCAACGCACCCGAGGGCGACGGCCTCGGCCCAAGACTGCACATCGTCCCCGCGACCCCTGTGAGCGGCGGCGGCGCCGCGGGCGCCCAGGCGGTGCCGTTCCAGACGAGCTTGGAGACGCTGCACAGGGGTGAGTGCCCGCCGAGCTTATCGGATGTGACTCAGCTGACGTTTTCTTTTTGGCAGGCGCATCCACCCAACCGCAATGGAAACCCCCACAGCAAGAGGAGCTGTACTGGGCACAGGGGAGCCCGCACCGCAGCTCGTTCGGGTCGCACACCACGCTGAATAATACGTTCTCGTTCGGCGGGGGCGCGCCCGGTGGGTTTGGGCCCCCGCGTGGCTCCGCGGGGTTGGATAACGGGCTCCTCAGTCCCGACATGGGCGTTGACCTACGACACAGCAAGTCGGACGCATCGCATGTGAGGCAGAGTAGGAGCGAGGACATACGGAGCAGCACGCTGTTCCCGCCGGGGAGTCTGGGCGGTGGGGAGGAGTTCAGACAGCACAGCCAGCATCAGCAACAATTCCTCTCGCCTGTGGACCCGCCGCCCTCGATCCGCGCGCAGGGGCTAGGGGGTGGGCGGCACTACAGCAGCGTCTCCACCGGGGGCGGGTCCGCGCGGAGCGAGCGGGGGAGCTCAGGGGGTGGTGCGGGGACGTGGAGCGCGGCGAGCTCGAATAGGGCGAGTCCGTACCCGAGTCCAAATGCGAGCCCGCAAAGTTATAGCGAGTTGCCGCCGGAGTATCGGGACGGTGAGTGCAGCTCTCTGTGTCTCTCCATTCGCGTTTCTCGCTAACACCCTCCCTTGCGTTGTGTGTATAGGTGTAGGTGGAAGCGGCCCCGACGCGCTCGTCTCGAAACAAAACGTGACAACGGTGCGCACCAGCAAGGCGTCGCACAACCGGCGCAAGCAGGAGACGACCTTCGTGTGTCCCGTGCCGGGGTGCGGGAGCACGTTTATGAGGAGTTTCAATTTGAAGGTGGGTGTGTTTCATTTTTTCTACTCTACGATGCCTTTTTGGGGCGGAATGACGACCCCCGCCGAAATCTGGGGTGTGGGGTGGTGCGTGTCCAATCGTTCGTTGCGGTGGGCGGATGCGAGTCCGAACGAACACCCATTGAGAAGGGAACGAACGTCTTTTTTTTTTAGTTTCATTTTTTACTCTTCTGAAATACTGTTGAGGTGAACGCGGAACGCAATATACTGACCCCCTTTTTTCCGCAGGGCCATATCCGAAGCCACAACGCGGAAAAGCCGTTTTTGTGCAAGTGGCCGGGGTGTGGGAAGGTGAGCGCACTTTCTCTATTTTCACTCTTCCTCGGTACCCAGGTGCTGTGATTACGCGCGGTTGCGCACGCGGAGTGCTTTGTCTCGTACCTCGTTCTCCTCCCCTTGCTTCTTTCCCCTCCTCGCACCCCTGCTCTTGTTCCTCCCTCCCCTCCCTCCCTTCCTCCCCTCCCTCCCTTCCTCCCCTCCCTCCCTTCTTTCGTCCCCCCAAATATTGTTTTATCATCTCTCAAAAACTCTAAAAACACGTACGCATACTAAACCCCTGCTCCTTTCCAGGGCTTTGTGCGCCAACACGACTGCAAGCGGCACGAGCAGCTACACACGGACTACCGGCCGTTTTGCTGCGAGGGGTGCGGGAAGCAGTTTGCGAGGATGGATGCGCTGAATCGGCATTGTGAGTGTTTTGTGCGCTATATCATTTTTGTTATCTTCCCCGCCCACTTCTCGACGAGGACAACGGGAGAGAGGGAGGCGGACGAGAGAACGGGAGATCATCATCACTCTCGACGATTTCGAGACGAGAGTGCAGCCCTTGATCCTTCCGCGCGATGAGAGTGAGAGTGCACCGTGCGGAGGGCAGGGAGACGGGGACGAGGACGCCACGGATCGCGTGGGGCGGTGTGCATGTAGCATGGTTTGCTCGACGGGCATGCTCATGGCCCTAGGCGACACGTGGCGCTCTCTCGGCGAATAAGTGGGCAAGCCAGTGGGCGGCTGATGCACGCGAGTTGGTGGGTAGCGTAGCGGGTTAACCATACGCTTCCCTTCCTCCTTCCTCTTTTTCTCTCGAGTTGGCGAATAAAGTTACTGACCATTTCTTTGAATGCGGTGCGTTCCGAAGGCGGCGCCGAATGCCAACGCACACTCGAGGCCAACGGGCGCATGCCGGACTTCTCCGGCGCGGGACTCATGCCCGACGCCGGGGGGAGCGGGCAGGGCGGGGGAAGGGCACGCTCATATAGCACGGCGAGCTATCCGGGGTCGCCCGACCCGGCGTCGGCGCCGGCCCTGCGGATGGAGGGCCCGAAGACGGAGGATCCGTGAGCGAATATGGGCGGGGTGCAGCTGTGACGGCCGTCGTCCTCCCCTCCGACCATAATCCATCGACCCCGCCCTGCCCCACCTACCCCGCCCGCCCTACGTATACTTCGCTCGAATCGCCCGCTCGCTATCGTCGTGCTATCACTCCCCTCCCTTCCCTCGGTCTCATTCCCTTCAACTCCTCCCTCTACTCTCGGTCTCGTACACCCCGGTCGTCTCACTCCAATCCTATCTCGTCTCCTCTTGTGTATCCTCTACTCTCTCCTTTTCTACTGTCTACTCTACATTTCCTCTCCACCATCTCCCCGGACTCTATATATCCAAGCACACTCTGTTCTATATAAGTATACAATACTGTCGTCGTTTTCAATTTGTATGTCTTTTGTCGTGTTGGTTCGATGCTACGTACTTTTCTCTCTCGAGTTTTTCTTTCTTGTGCTCTTTTTTATTACGATCGTTACGATCCTTTTTGCTGGCTTTCGCTTCTTATCTATTGTTGTACAAGCTAACTCGACCTGACTCTCTTTTGAGGATAGACTTCTCCTCATCCTTTCCCTCCCTTCCTCCCTACCTTCTCTTCTTCGTACAGTACCTCATGCTCCCTCGCCAGCGTCGCTCGATCTTCGAGCTCCACTACCACCCTCCTTCCCTTTCACGCCTCGATACGTACAAAGCAAGAATTGGAAATTTCTGTACCACATATTCAGTTTATTGTGTATACTCTCTGATCCTGTGAAGAGGAATTGACTATAATAATATATATATTTCCAGCTCAATGAAGGGAGCTCAGGAATGAGTCAGAGTTAAAGATTCGGACATCAGGGAGTTGGCAAATTCAAGTCCAAGGAAGAGAAAAGGCTGTTGCCGTGGGCAAGAACAGCTTCTGTCACGCTTCGAGCGTTTTGATCCGATCAAACCGCACGTGACAACGCCACACGTGCCCCACATGAGATCCAAACAGAGCCAAGCGCTCTAAGGCCTTATCAAGCGGATCATAAGCTAGATAAGAAGAAGTCTATATCTGATCAGAAGAAGATCAAGAGATAAAGGACTTGAAGAAGATTAGGGATTATTCAAAGCGTCATAAAGATAAGACGTTAGAAGAACTCGAACTTTCACGGCAGATTAGAAGAACTCGAAGAACTCGAACTTTCATGGCAGATAGTAGAAGGCCGAACACCGATGTCACAGGACGCATCAAGGAAGAAGTCCGTAGCTGGATCTAATCGATCCAAGACGTGCAATACAAGAAGACCAGTATAGCACAAGAAGCACAACGACAAAGTGTTAGACAATACACGAGGAAGTAGTGCACACCTGAACACGCCCACAAGACATGAGATGTAGAAGGAAGTACCGATCATAGACGATCATGTCATAGATCGAAGAAGCATCATAAACATGAGATGCTTATGAAGACCCTGATCGAGGGATCAATTGACGAAGAAGAAAGGCTTACACGCCTTAGAAGAACAATGACCACAAGGCAGACACACGCCTAGGTCATTCCGATCAAGTTACGATCGAAGACGTTACCCCAAGATCGCTCCATAGCTCTATCAACGGCATAGCCGGGCTTGGTCAAGACAGGTGGTTGCAAGGAACGTACAGGCAGGACATTGCCTAGAAGCACGACACGTTGGAACATGATGGTCGAGGAAAAGGGCGCTACACGCGTGATGGCTCAATCCTGATACACGAGGAGGAAGTGCCAGAAGAGATCGAGTCTATGATCTCACACGGTCATTATAACACGGGAACTTGGCGCCATACACGAAGCGCATGTTCTTAGTAACGGACACATGTTTATTATTCATAACACATGGTCGCTGTCCAACTACACATGGATACGAAACGGTCACGGCACAGAAGAAGGATGTTTATTGTCGACTTGACGTTGACATGGGAAAGAGAAGCTACGCCACGAGAGAAGGCAATGGTTGACTCACGGAACATTGACGGTTACAAGAACAATAGTGCGTGGTAACCACCGGAACAATAGTAGTAGTATTATTAGTAGTTAGTATCACACGGTTGCACCTACAGTATTTAACAGTAGCTAGGACATAGTATATTCTGTACCTCTCCTAGCGTTTTATTCAACTTCATTGACGACTCCCCAAAAGCCACTTCCCAATCCGCTTAGTAATAAGTCGGACGGCCGAGTAAGGGTTGTTCTTGTAACAGCTTCGGCGCTTAAACTGCCCGGGACCGGGTTTTTTGGTAAAAAATGGCTCGGGAACGGTACTACCGTGGGTACAGAAACATGAGCTGCTCCGGAATAGGAAATGTTATTTGCTGTGAAGTTAAATGGCGATTTGAGTCTGTCCTAAGACCTTGAAAGCTTGAAGCTCAGGCATTATATCATGCTCCACTGGGATTGCGGGTTGTCAGTTTATCGGGCAAGTACGAGCTGGTACAGGTAAAGCATCTGTCAGGAGGAAAATAGATTATCGGGCAGTGCGCGCGAATATTGAATCACAACACATCGTCCAGGAACGTCTATATTAGTGGAAGAGGACAAGGATGGGAAAATAAAATAGCTACTTGGGTAACAAGCGTAATCCATGCTCACGGAAGGCATTCACCATTGAAATAAGAGGTGGGAGGGCGAGGAACATGGGAAGCACCTGTAAATACGGTTAGAACTTTGCATCTCGTCGTGATGATTCTCGCACCTGCCCAAATTGCGACTGCGACTGCGAATCGTCAGATGGTGCAAAGTGGGTCCATCGGATGAGAAGCTCCGTGTTCATGACCGACAGACTCCATAGGATCAGCAAGACGGTGATTTCGAGGATCATGTGCCACGCAATATTCAGACCATAGGTCGGCATCTCCTGCAGTATGTTAGAAGAAAACAGCACTTCGAGCCAGAGACGCTCACATGGCCTGTTTCTAGATTTAAATCCTCAGCTGTGTCCCCCGCAGCTCCGTCTCCAGAACAATTGTGGCGTGGAGGTCTACCAGCTGCTGCCTCAGGGTCGTGTACTTGCATCCTATAGCACATTACCAGCGGCAAGACTGTTCTGGCCACCACCTTCACTTGCTCCTTGACAAGGAGGGCAGTGTAACACACTGCAATCAGCAGCGTAAGGACCCATGCTACAGGACGACCAGCCCAAAGCACAGAGAATGGACGGAATATAACAACGACCGCGTTGAGATTACACTCCGGATGACTGCCAAATGACGGCGCTGTGATGAGCAGGACGAACACAAATGCGAACACGCTGTACGACTGGATGATGGAGAAAAAGTGCAGCATCTGGACATCCTTGTTTGCAGAGTCCGCAGAGGTTCGCAAAGACAAGAAGACAGTGATCCAAGAGAGGAACAGCAGGTAAAATACAATCAATGCACTGGGTCGTCGTGTTAGATTTGCACTGTGCGTCGAAGATCGCAGTGTACTCATGAAAGCTGATTTCTGGAATCTGTTTGAATCCCAGAATCAAAGCAGTAACAGCCATGGCTGTATTCGTGAACAGTAAGGTGAAAAGAGAGCCTGTAATCTCTTCTGGTCGTCCCGACCGTGCAGCTAGGCAGCCTGGATGGAGTGAATCAAAACCGGATTCTCAACTGGATTGGCCCAATGCTTACTCATGAAAAGGGTTTGCAGGTAGAACGAAACACGGACACCTATACCGCTTATATCTGTGTTCATGGGGAGGATATAGAAGATGGCGGTCCCAGATAAATTTTGATGGGAGGCAGATACTGATAATGTGAGGCAGATAGATTTATTCTGAGGCAGATTAACTTATGTGCAGCAGATCCGTTTTAGGAATCTACCTCCACTAGTGGTTTGAGGCCAGTGCTCCGCATGGCGGTACGAGTCCGGACTGTTCCGTTTTTTTTTCAACTCCACTTCCTACCCAAATTCATACCCGAAGACGGAGCAAGAATTCAATTTCTTCTGCAGAGAGGCAATCAAAATGAAAACATGGGCGGTCACTGGCTTAGGCCCAGTTTGTTAGGGAGATATACGAACCAGAAATGGAGTATCAAATAGATTCTTGCTTGCAAGGAAGATAGTAGTTCATTTATTTCAACGCGTGTCTTGCAGTTCCCGCAATTATCCAGTCAAGAATTTGATTAGTGGGTGTCAATGTTAATTCCCAGAGAGACCATTTAGAAAGACCATTTGGCTGTACATTACAAAGTTTGCAATCAACGGACGCACACACCGGACGCACACTGCACTCTGTTAGCCATCCATATGACACCAGTAAACTTTGGTCCACAACGCGGGATCCTGCGCTATTCAGCGCGTTGCATGCGCCTGGGTTGTCGTTCCCCGCCTTGCCGCTTTCTTCAACTCTTTCCGCCTCTTGTTCCTCGCAGTTTTTGCACATTGTTTCTCCTCCGCATCGACTATGATGCGGGAGGGTCGGTTGCTTCGTTTCCAGTCACCTTCGTAGGCATTGGGTTGACATGACTCGCATTGACACTGGCAGCCATCCTCGAAGTAGCCATCACCAAAGTCAACTGTTATCTGCTCTCCAGCTTTTATGAATGTAGTGGATACAAGAACAATCACATTGCCCCTGGAATCCGAATATTGCTCGTACTGTGTGACTTGGAAATGAGAAGGAACTGCGTGTCTGGGAAGAAGGGGTAGGCTCACTTACCGCGGTGTTTGCTCGATAGCTGTGGTTGACCAATTGTATGGGTCCGTACAGAACTCTTGTGGTGCCGTCCTCCGCGAACATCTCACTTAGCGTCATAGTTTTACTCTTGGCGTCGCCGTCCACATGGTCCACTGACAGCTTGCCTACGAGCTCATAGATCCGCGTGTTCGAGGGTAGGTCTGTACTTGCAATAACCCTGTACTGTTGTTTATCCATACAGATTATAGTCAGTTTCGCAAACGCCCAAGGCGCGATTAATGTGATGTGTGCCTGAAGACACCTACGAACCGTGCGGCAGCTGAAGATGTCGGAAGTTATGGCCATACTTACCACTCGAGAATGGGCTGCCGTCTGCTGTCAACTGGTTTCCTCCATTTAGGTCTAATATCTGTTGCAAGGCAAGTTTTAGCCCCCGCACTGTCCTGCACTGTCTGTGTATTGTGCAGCATGCTAGATTTCGTTTCTTCGAAGGCTCTGTACATTTCGGTGGCTTGCTCCTCTGTAAGTCGGTCCTCTTTTCTGGCACTGAGATGGGCGACTTTGCACGCGCATTTTGAACGGGTGGTTTTCGGACCGAACAAGGTGTCCATTGTCGCATCATCGTATTTGATTGCATCGGACGCAAGAGCATTGGGGCCTTCAGCTAGCAGGCTGGCCCATTTGTTTCTCAGCACCATGCAGCGACACCCCATGACGATTATGACAATATCACATTGTGACATGATATGTCACAGGCTCTTTATGTTGTCTACCTATCACCTATCCACCTTCTAGCTCTGGGAGCCAGCTCTCGTGGTGAAAACCATCTGGCATACCAGAACTTGAAGTGAGGGCAGACCTGCAGAACAGCCATTATTGTCTGTCCAAGTCTAGGCCAACAACCTACAACGTGACCAAAGCAGCACGCTCAAGGGGCGTTATCATGGTATTCAATGGGCTGGGTTTTTAAGGTCGAGACAAAACGCTGATACAATAGCAAAAGCAGAGGGGGCTCACAAGATAACGAGTAAGAACTGGGATGGTGAAGTTTCCAAGGCTAACCAACATGCCATGAGGGGTGTCGGTGCAAAATCAATAATCAAGATACGTTCTAATTGCCCTGAGCAGTTTTTTTGTTGGACTCAGTTGGGGGGTTTAACTGGAACGCGACTCCCGAAATGGAGCCTAAGTAAATTTTAAAAAAAACTGAGGGTATTCATAAGCTACCGAAAGGAAATGGATGGAGGTAGCTAGAGTATAATAAGGAAAGGAGGGAGCAGCCGGAACACCGGGGACTACAACCCTAGAGATAGGGCAAGAGGTCACAACATCATAAGGGCGGGTAAGACCAAAATCACAGTGACGTGCGAATACTCAGTATTCCGAGCAAGCAGACTGCCACAGAATACACCTAATGGTGACTCGGTGCAAGTACGATCAAGATGTCATTGCCTTTGGGTTGAGTTTACACCGAATTCCTGGTCCTCTAAATTTATGCAATGTGTTTCATACTATGGGCAACAACCTATTTTATGGACGCGATGCAGGCTATTACAGGAGTTGTGCATCCAGTAAATATGTAGAGTGATGAGACTGCCTGTAAGGACAACAAGCAATAGTTAGAATACGCAATTGAGCTTCTGCGAAAGGCGTGCCTTATTACATTTCCCCTTCCCAATGCAGCATGCTTGAAGCTGTTAACACCATTGACCCAGTGTGTGTGCCGAGCATGCAAGCGCGCAGCTGCTGTTGCTGTGTTATTCTGTGCTGCCAGTTCCTGGTTAACGATCGCGTCACTTTTAAAGCCGTTGTCAACCCAACGAAAAAGTCCAGCAGCAGTGAACTGGGTGAAAGAGTAACGCTTTTCACCTTCTGCAATGTTGACGTTGGAGTGGCAGAGAATCGCGGACGGGATGAGGATGGTGGATCCGGGTGGAAAGCGAATGACTAGCTTGAGGTCCCAGAGTACGAGGTGGCCTCCGCGATCTGGGTTAAAATCACCAAGGGCCGTGATAGCGCACCAGCCCCATGCTAGGTTAAGGCCGTCAATGTGGCATTTGGTCACTTTCTTCGGGCCAAAATTAATGGTGGCTGCAGCAAAGGTGGAGTGCGAGCGGTCGAAATTATGATGTAAACCGCTGTTATCGAGGTGGAGCACGTCCAAGGTCGTTTCGTACAAGGTGTGGACTGCGGGGTTCCATGCACGAAATATGCCTGAATGCTGTCAGTTTGTACAGGTGGGGCGATTGGATAGTAGGCACCCTTTGCAAATCCAACTGACGCAAAATCAGATAGGTCTGTGAGCAATCCACGTTCTCTACGTTGAGCACAACCAAAGACGACATGGACCGGAAAAACCCTGCCCAATCGCTAAGGGCAGGGCAAAACACAGTGTCTTGATTATCCAGTCAAAGATGGTGGATGCGCGAGTAAAAATGGGGATCCTTCCAATCCAAAAATCCATTCCGCAAGGTGTACAAAGTCAATGGCGGCAGTACACCCGTGAAAACTACGGGAATCGGATGACCTCCGCGCTGAGCACTGAGGTCGACAGGGATGACATTCAAATGAAGGTGCTGGATTGACACCGCCGCGATGCTGGCGAGACGACCAAAAAGAAAGTCGGTAATGTGGGAGTTGATGGTGAGAGCGGAAAAATACACGCAACGACCAAGCGCGGGAGGAAGGACATCAAGGAGGGAGGCGAACGTAGGGATCAGGTTGTGACGTCCAATGAAGCGAAGCTCCAAAAACAGGGGAGTGGACAGGCACCTTGCCAGCACTGCTATCAACACGCTGCAAGGCATGCAAGAGTGTACACATAAATGAGACCAGAAGATTAGGGTCGTCATAATCAAGGCGCTGAAGCAGCGGCAGACGCGAAGAAGATTATAGTGAGTGGCGGCCCAATGAACCCGATCAGGATGATTCCAAAAACGAGGGGCAGGCCGCTCGGTGCAGAACATCCCCTGCATGAGAGACACGAAGATGGCGAGAAAAACTTCATTTGGCAGGATGGCCATACTGTCCAACCAAAAATACCAGGTAGGGGAGGGGGGTGGCTCATGACATACAGTGGTGACAAAAAGTTCTGCACGCGGCCGTTCTCGGCCGTGATGGCATCAAACAGCCTGAAATAAAATGCTACCATGAAATATGAGTGATTTGGACTGTGTAGGTACAAATTGCGCCATATCTACTCTGTACTGTTGGCTCACAATAAAATAAATACTCATTTTCGGGAAAATTGAGTCTGTGGATTTCAGTGATATCGTAAAATGGTATATACCATCTGAAAGTACTCGTAAATGCGATCCTATCCATATGTTGGTTGACCAAAATTGACAGAGTTTTGGGCTCAGTATCTTCCTTGCAAGTCGGCCACTTTTGCCAAAAAATGCTCAAAATAGGCCAAAAATACTCAAAGTGGTCAATTTCAATGGAAGATACTGAGCTCAAAACCCCCTCAATTTAGATCAACTAATATATCGATAGGGTCGCATTTACAAGTACTTTTAGATGGTATACACCATTTTACGATATCGCTGAAATCCATAGACTCGATTTTTCCGAAAATCAGTATTTATTTTATTGTGAGCCAGCGGTACAGAGTAGATATGGCGCAATTTGTACCTACACAGTCCAAATAACTCATATTTCATGGTAGTATTCTATTTCGGACCGTTTGATGCCATCACGGCCGAGAACGGCCGCGTGCAGAACTTTTCGTCGCCACTGTACCAGGTAAGAATAACGATAGCGAAGATCGCAAAGCTCACAAGGAAACAAAGAGGGCGAGCGGTCGAGAAGGCAAAACGAGAGTCACGACAAGTGTGTTTCAAAAGGAACACTCCGAAGACCACATAATATTATTAATATAAAAGCAACGGCAAAAACAATCTCAACATCGACACATCAAAAGGGGATGGACTGAGGCAAAGAAACCCAAGAATTGAGCACCCAAAATCACCGGAGGAGACGATCAATCATAATTATAGCGTCACTGTTTCTATAAGGGTCTAAGGATAATATACAAGCGAACAATCAAACAGCAACATGACAACAGCACACAGAAAGGGGATAGACAGAGGGAAGAAAAGCGACAACTGAGCACAAAAAGACCATATCGCCTCAACATCAAAGATATAATGATGATAACAACGTCAAAGTCACGTTTAAACACGTGAGAATTCCCTACTATTTGGGACCACCTACTTGGCCGCCCTACCTAGTTGGCCACTTGGAAGCTAGGAGACAAGGGCTTGAGAATTAGCACCAGCCATAGTGTAGGAACAAAGTAAGACCTCGAATGCAGGTTGAGACCAAATTTCAGCCGAAAGTGATGGGTTGATCAAAAGTTATGACATCGGAGATCAGAATCCGAAGGGTGAGAACATCAATTTCTTGCCATCAGACAGCTCACCCTTCTTGTTGCCGCCATTTCTCTACCAATTCTTCGTCGACCCATGACCTTTTGGGCCCGTTATGACCCCTCGATGTTAGACTTTTGTTTCTGATGTTACTGGAAGGCTATGGGCCGAACGACTCTCCTCTATGCTGTCGGGAAATCAGCGCTGCCTTTTTCAGTCAGTCATACTGGCCACCCTTGCGGTACGTGACACCATCATGATATCGGCCTGAAATCTCATATGAGGCTTCTTACTATCCAATACCTCGTCCTGAGATGAATTTCGGGATTTTATCTATTCAACCCCCTTGGTGCTGTAGTCCATCATCCGGAATGAAGTAAATTTGGTCTCGCTGATAGTCGGATTTGGTGGAACTGCCAGCATTCTGGAACAGAGTTGTGTGTCTAGGTATGTCTCAATACTTCCCATGAAGCAAATTAGATCTTAATTTGGCCCATCTCGGTGCTTTTTGGCTGGTAGGACGCACATTTATTTTATCACCCCGATTTCGGGCGTTCCCCATCAGTCGGAGGCAGATATTTTGTTCTTTTGCATGCCTCATATATACACCACAACTATGTAAAATAGTTAATATAGCCCCTCTCTTTGATTAAGGGTGCAGTTAGCTGCCATTTGAGAGCTTAGCGCACCATTTAGCCGGGTGGCCAACTAGCCTGTTATTTGGTCATGTTGGACTGTCGGTCAAAATAAATTCACTGTGAACTCAAATGGTGAGATATTTGGGAGATTGAGGGCCTGAATCCTTCTCAGGATGAATACCTTCCTTCAGACATGGTTTGGTTTTGGGAGGTTCCCTGGAGCCATCGAGGATTAGGCTGAAATGCTTAGGTGGCCAACTACCTGGTTGCAAATAGTAATGGAGATCGACGCAGAATAAGAGTGGAGCAGGTGACCCCAAAAGACCTGGCGGCTTCGCCGCTGATAAACGAGTCCTAATAAATTAGGACTCGTAATTGATCGAGCTCGGCTCGGCTGCTGTGCGTGCCATGAGACGCGACGACAATTTACGGCTTCTCTTCTTCCGACCACCACCATGCCCCGTTGCCCGACACTCTCAACGCGTCCCTGATGCCGCTCATCCCCAGCTTGCAAGTGCGACCTAACATCGAGGACCTGGACAGCATGCCACAGCTTGATTTCTAATCTCCATGTAAGCCAAGGAGAAATTCGCGCCTCGCCAGATGCTCCGGCAATTTGGTACAATGTCCCTGTTGGAACATGGTGGTTCGTCCTCGACCTTGGTTCAAATACAGTCGGCTGGCTGGAGAAAATTGAGGTGCGCTCCATTTGATTCTGCGCCTCGTTTCAAACTGATTTGCGAAGAAAATTTTGTGTATCGCATCCAGCACAACCTACAGTTCTCGCTCGAATAAAATGCCCGGGAACCATGTGTTGCTATTGCCTTCCGAGTGCGCGTCGGCGGCGCGGATTAGAAGTGGGGAGAATATTAGTGGGCCGGATTCACTCCGTCTCTCAATTCATCTGTAACCCCCGTAATAAACATTGTCATGTTATATTTTCGAATAATATGTATCCTTGGTCATTTCTTGTACCAAGTGCATTTTTCCACACCAGCCATGAGTAAAAGTGATGTCAACCAGACTAAGTGATCGGCGGAATGTATTGCGTGCACTTGGCACCCACACAAATCCAATCTGCCTCCTTTTCCTGAATCTGCTTCAGATAATCCAATCTGCCTCGCATCATCCGCATCTACCTCACATCAAATTCTATCTGGGCCCGCCATCTCGTCGATCCTCGTTCATGGGAGGTCCTCCATCTGTAACGCAGGCTGGCATGGTGTGCGGGTTGGAGATTCATGCCAGCTAGGACAATGTCGAATTCAGCATTACTGTCCACGAGCTTGCAACGTGGCGCTGTGTACACAGCGTACGGGAATGGCTTCTGGATTCTGTCTGGGAAGGATTCATCTGATCGGCGCCGGTGGTGTGCGTCACGGCGCACAACTTGAAGAGGGCGGTTCTCCTTCAAAGCAAGTCGGCGCCAATGGCCATGATTGAAGCGGCGCCGAATTTCAATGAAAATTTCGAGGGATTTCGGTGTGGCAAATTGGGAAAAGTTGGAAAATGGCTGTCAACAAGAGCAGCTTGAAGAGCTTTCAAGAGCTGTAAATCTAAAATTGCTTCAAGAGCGTTTTCGCCAGAATGAAGCAATGAAAAATGCTATCATTCCTTGCCCTCTCGTTGACCCTCCTGCTGGGACTTCTGGTCATGGCATCCAATCCAGATTCCAGGACATGGGCAGTACTGAGAATTCCCGCAGAGTCTGATGCGGCCGACGTGGAACGTACTACTGGCTGGAAACTCTTTCTGCGCATACGTCTCTCGCCTCCCGTCATTGGTAAAACGGTCGACCGAGTGTACCACTGGGGGGGGATAGGATAACAAAGGCTGTAGATGCTCTCGCCAATCGCAGAGGGCTGGGTCCACGCCCCATCGCTGCCAGGATCGAAGCGTGCATTGGGACTGGGGAAGAACAATATCGAATGTTGTGTGAGACGCGCCGGAACATCCCTGTGGCATTGGAGGATCTATGCGCGGAGTTGATAAAATTCACTCGCTGGTGTGTGGTTTTTACTTGTGGCATAGTGAAGTGAGGTTTACAATCTGCAGCACTGAGACATTGGACACACAGCACCAGGCTTTCATCACTATTGTCGAACTGGGCACCTTTTATCCAGTGATCCGGAACATATTCCTCCGTTCGAAATATATGAAAGGCGTGCATTGCGCAATCCCTCATATTTCAAAGCACTGGCGGGCCGACAGGAGCCATCCACACTAAAAATGGGTGTTTTGGCAGATGCTGGCCGCAACTTATTTGGCGGATACGAGCATTGCGGATATTCTGGAGAAAGTTCCGATTGAGGAGTGGGCAGACGTGAAAAAAGAACAGGGGGGGGCAAGCGTCGTTGAACATCTACTAAATAAGCTCAGGTGAATAAAATGTGTGTGTTTGTGTGCGGCGCTCATCGAGAAATAAAGAATATCTCGGAAGACCTCTGACTACACCAGCGCCCTTTGCATTCGATATCTCCGCGGGGTCCTCGAATTACCTGGATTTTGGGTCGCCAGCGATGAGACGGATAAAATTCGGCTCGGCAAAATTGCGAGGTTGTGTTCCACACTGGTGCCCATACTCAAGGACATTCGGGCTGACGCTTTGCCGTCAAAGGACTCGTGACTGGGACTCGCCATTTGACTATGCCGGCACTGATGCTCTCTCCTGCACCCTTCTTGGAGCTATTTTCGACTGGTGTGGAGAAGACGTTGATGAAAATCGACGACAGCTATGGTTTGGAGCCTTCGAACAATTTGCGAACCTCCTACGTGGGTATGTGTCGGTCATTCTTGTTGATATTGTCCCTTACAGCTGCCAAAGGCCACGCGCCTCCGTCGTTTTACCCCAGTCGTTTGCCCGTGCAACCAGCGATGATTTCAAGTTGCGTGTCCCAACTGTGTGGGGATTCGTGGAGTTCGATGTACGGACGTCCCCCGTCCCCCCTGCATTGACGTTCTCGAGCTCCAGCCGCACTTTCTCGGGCAGCCCCATCGTCCTTCCGGGCTCGCCGCGCATACAGCCGTCCACCAGTCTGCCTGCACGTATCTTCCAGTGGCTCGCGCGCAACCTGTCTATTGGCCCGAGTAGTGTGGGTGCTGAGGTCCACCTCCCAAACCCGTCTCCTCCCCAGCCATCCAATGATCAGAATCACTATCGGTATGTAAAGCTTTCTCCATATTACACGCTGAGAGATTCAAGCACCAGAATATAGAACATGGTTGAACAATGTGGCGCAATCGTATGGATACAATATCTCGTATGAGAGTGGGTGGACTGGACCCCAGAACCCGCTGTGGGAGGCTACTGCCTATGGTGAGTGAACGTAGCTGCACTTACCTTGTCAAGCTAATGCCATTTTCAGTGAATAATATTCCATACGGCAGTGGCAACGGTAGTACCCAAGGATCCGCCAGAGAAAAGGCAGCCAAGAGGGCGCTGATAGCTCTGAGGGTTATCCAGGAATAGCCTGGGCGAGGCCGTCAGCAACAATTAAGGTTAGCTTTTCACCTACTATCACTTAATAATTCATTTTGCTGCCCGTAGAATTTCGCGATCATTTTTCCTCTAACATTACACGATTTCCTATTTTCAATTCTTTCCGTTTCCTCATTAGTCTGTGTGCGGACACCGTACTCTCACACCAAAAAAGGAAATGTTTCTGGAAGGATGAAAACCAACTGTGAAACTCATAGTATCAATTCAGGTTCTTATCCTAGCGAAAACTATTAGTATCAATGGAATATAAACTGAAATGGAAACATGTTGTTTCAGAAGACCTTTCAATGTCACAAAGAAAGGTAGTGTCTTGGTATCATGAAAGCTTTGCAGAAACGCGAAGTTTCATTGCAGCTTTCAAGGATGCTGAAATAGCCAGTTTCAGGAATAAAGAAAGTGATACTGAAAGAACCACTTTCAGCGCCGCTTTCTGATACCCCGAAACAACCAGTTTCATTGTCTGCGCTATTTTTGCCATTGGTCCGGCATTGCCCGGACCAATGGCAAAAATGCCGCAGCTTTCTTTATGCCCCAAACTTCTTCTTTCAATGTTTTTGAAAGGCCCATTGAAAGAGATTCTTTCAATGTGCCTTTCTTTATTTGTGAAACTACTTCCTTCAGTGGCCTTGAAAGGTACAGTGAAACTGGGACTTTCCATAAGCCTTTCAGGATACAAAGAAACCAGCACTCTTTGTGACACTGAAAGGGTTTTTGAAACAAGCAGTCTCAATTTCACTTCATGTTATATTGATACTGGTACTTTCAGGTGGGTTTATAACTGAAAGTGATACTACTTGTTTCTCAGTTGGTTTTCATCCAAGAAGAAACATTTCCTTTTTTGGTGTGTCTACTCCCTGCCCATTATTGTGGCGTAAAGAATTTCATTGCGTTCAACTTTCCGAATCTCGATCACCGCCTCGATCATGTCACCGCCACCGGTGATTGCCGTTTAAGCTTCAGAGGCACGAATGATCGGCGTTTCTTTTAAGACTCTCTTGCTCTTACTATGTATGACCTACACTGGCGACATCTTGTCTGCCCCTGCTACTACTTTTCTTGGTTCCCCTCCTTGTCTTTCTGTGCGACTCCCAACGTGGTCTAATGCATAGCTATTAGCCCCTCCTGAATCTCGTTGAATCAAACGACTTTCATATCATCCAGCTCGACTCGAACGGCTTCGACTTACAGCTCGCCGAGAAGCGACGGGGGAGGCGAGGAGGGCGAGGAGGGCAAGCCAGCTACGTGTCCTCCAATCCCAATGCACAGCAGGCACAGGCGTCCCCGAGGATGGCGTTCGACAACGTGACCTTCCGCAGCCCAAACTGGGGCACCGAGCCCTCCCGCCGCGCTCTGCGTCCCGCACCACCGCGAGTTCGCGAAGGCCCAGAGCCCGCCGAGGTTGCTCATGCCCGACGTCGCCGGTGACGGAAACAACGCAGGCGGCCTGCCCCCGACCATCAACACAACACCCGTCAGCGGGGGCGGCGCCGCGGGCCCGCAGGCAGTCCGCTTGGAGACGCTGCACAGCCTGCACCATAGGGTGAGTGCCCTCGCGCTGATCATATGTGACTCAGCGCTGACGGTTTTCTGTTTGTTTTGGCAGGCGTGTCGACCCAACCGCAATGGAAACCCCCACAGCACAAGGAGCTGTACCGCCCGGAGGGACATACAACTTCTCCTCCTCCGACCCCTCCGGCCAGATTAATCCCGCCGCGAACCGCGGGCACCAGCGCACCGGCTCCAACGCGTCGAACCACTCCGCGCACTCGGCGAACAACTCGCCGTACCTCTTCCCGAGCACGATGCTCCCCGGCGTGGGGGAGATCATGGGGCGCCCGCGCAGCGTGTCTGACCATCCGGTCTATCAGAGTGTGTCGACGGGCGGGGGGGCTTTGGGGTGGGGGTGGTGCGGGGACGTGGAGCGCGGCGAGCTCGAATCGGGCGAGTCTGTACCCGAGTCCGAATGTCAGTCCCAGCCCGTATTATAGTGAGTTGCCGCCGGAGGAGTATAGGCCTGGTGCGTACCTCTCTCTCGGTTCTCTCTCTTGATTTGATTCGTCTCTCGATTTGAGTGTATTTTATTTCTCTCAATTCGAGGGCATTTTATCTTTCCTTCCTCCCTCCCGCTCTCTCTTTATTTTGTCGTATTTCCCTAACACTTCCCCCTTTGCGCTGTATAGGCAGGTCCGACTCGGACGCGTCCGCGCCGATCATCGTCTCCATCGTCTCCAAACAAAACGTGACGACGGTGTGCACCCCGAAGGCGTCGCACAACCGGCGCAAGCAGGAGGCGATCTTCGTGTGTCCCGTGCTGGGGTGCAGGAGCACGTTTACGAGGAGCTTTAAGTTGAAGGTGGGCGGGGTCTTTTCTCTGTGTATTCCAAAAAAAGAACGAAAAACGGCGGGATAGCCTCTGAGGGGGGAGGGCAGCGAGGGCGGGGGGTGGCACTGCAGGAGCAGTCTCGATGCTGCGCGCTGATTTGCGCACTTGCGCAAGCGACTGTCAGATGTGGAACGCGAAGCGACGCTAACGCCCTTTTTCTTTCTGCAGGGCCATATCCGGAGCCACAACGAGGAGAAGCCGTTTTTATGCAAGTGGCCGGGGTGTGGGAAGGTGAGCGCGCTTTCTCTATATTTTCACTATTTCTACTCAGCCGGGGTGCTGTGATTACGCGTTCGACGTGGAGTGCTTTGTCTCGTGCCGATTCGTGATTCGTACCACGTTCTCCTCCTCGCACCCGTATACATTCCGTCCTTCCCCTCCTCCCTCCCTCCCTCCCTTCCCCATCTCCCCTTTTCGTCCCCCAAAAACTCTAAAAACAATATATCACGCCGTATACCCCGCTCCTTTCCAGGGCTTTGCGCGCCAACACGACTGCAAGCGGCACGAGCAGCTCCACACGAACTACCGGCCGTTTTGCTGCGAGGGGTGCGGGAAGCAGTTTGCGAGGATGGATGCGCTGAATCGGCATTGTGAGTGTCTTATCCACTATAACCTTTTGTTATCTTCCCTGTCCACTTGTCGACGAGGACAACGGGAGAGGGAGGCGGGGATGAGAGAGCGGAAGATTATCGTCACTCGCGACGATTTCGAGACGAGAGTGCAGCCCTTGATCCTTCGCGCGATGAGAGTGAGAGTGCACCGTGCGGAGGGCAGGGAGACGGGGACGAGGACGAGGACGAGGACGAGGACGCCACGGATCGCGTGGGGCGGTGTGCATGCAGCGTGGTTTGCTCGACGGGCATGCTCATGGCCCTAGGCGACACGTGGCGCTCTCGCGGCGAATAAGTGGGCAAGTCAGATGCGCGCGAGTTGGCGGGTGGCTTAGC
>WIQG01000056.1:600000-807445 GCA_014925785.1 Mycena galopus ATCC 62051 | reverse complement strand
CCCCTAACTACCCTAACCCTAACCCTAACTAACCCTAACCCTAACCCTAACCCTAACCCTAACCCTAACCCTAACCCTAACCCTAACCCTAACCCTAACCCTAACCCTAACCCTAACCCTAACCCTAACCCTACCTATCAAGAATGTGATGGCGCAGGTTGGGAAACGTACCTTGGAAGTTGGATCGAGAACATTTGCTTTGATGTCCTCCATCAAGTGAGCATTTATTTTCTCCTTTTGCGACTGAACGGCCCCTCCCACTGAGTCAAATCCGCCACCAAGCCCCGGGGCCAAAGGGAGGGATAGTTCCCCGCCAATCCTGGAGCCGACCTCTGTTGATTTAGGCAGAGAGCAAAGAAATATAGCATATGGATACACTGCAGGAGTCGATGTTGAAATAGGAGTATTCTATGTTATATAAGCATGGGACGGAGAAGGCCGGCATATAACGTACAAGCGGACCTGCCTCATGCTGCATGCTATAACAGGTACGGACATATGATGCCAGGGGTATAACATGCTCTTCCACGTTCCCCAGGAGAGTTGGAGGACAGAACTTGCGACAAGATCCTTTAAATGGGCAGTCACTGTTTGTACAGCGACTGAGGTCGCTCCAGCTGACCATCTGTGTCTCAAATGATCCCTTTGGTCGAAACCTCGCAGCAGGGGACAGTCAGACTTACATTTTGTATGCTGAATGCATGAGTTGGGCGAGAGAAGATGGATGAGGGGTAGATGCGGGAATGAAGAAACAGATGTCGTTGTATTGTTTGCTCTTGCATCTTGGCGATCTGTACACTCTAAGTCAGCGAATCGTGCATAAGCCACGAGGCTCCTGGAACGGGGGACACCAGAGCCAACAACTCAATAACCTACCTATACCTTTAATGATGTATTCAACACTCTAGAGTTACTTTTGGGCCAACCCCTATTCCGAATATGAAGAAGCTATTACATTACGCAATTGACAAGGGAAGCATGCCCCAAAGGGAAATTTAAGTTGAGCATCAAGATGTCACCCAGACCAAAGGAGATGTAACCATAGACCATGGGAATGCAACCTCAGGTCCGAGAGATGTGACCCATTGTGGATGCAAGCCTATCAATGTCAACCATTTTTCAGGTGCAACCATTTTGCAAATGAAGATGTAATTCACCACTGCGGAGATGAAACCATTAAAGGTGCAACCTGTATGCCAAAACCCTAAGACCTGTTGCAAATTATTGGACAGTATATTATGGGCAATATACTGTCAAATAATTAGGTACTGGTTCCATGGTTTTTGAAAACATCTGCTAGGAAATTGGGTCACATCTTTTCTGACCTTGGCTGCATCTTTCATTATGGTCACACCTTGACATTGGGTTACAACCATTTGAGTCCCATCAGCATTGCTTGTGTTTGGTATTGATCCGAAAATCCCCCCGGCTGTCTGCTGGGCTCGTCATCTCCTCAACTGCTTCAATATGGGTATGGCAGGGCAGGTCAAGATTTTCTGTGTTCAGAAAAGCCTTCAGGAAAATATTGGTGGCATGCAGATGGAATCCCTTCCGGAATTCATGAACTTCCCGTGTTTTGATGAATGAATTGTTATGAGTCCTATGAAAGACGTTGAGCTCGCTTTTGTGGAACACATAGTTTAAGATACTGTTCAGAATATGCTCTAAGCACGAGGAATTCAATGTGATGCTCTCATGGCGAGAATTCATCCATTTCAACTCTCGGAACAATATGGCATCATTGTTTCAATCTATCCCAACATAAATTCAAAATTTCCTCCAGAAAAATTCCTCCACATGTGAACTGTTTGAAGTGTAGTCCATGTGAGCAGCAGACTGCATACTAGATGGAAACATGCATTCACTTTCCAAGATGTGATCAATTTTGCACCTTTCTTTCCAGATGCTACCAAAAACCCTGCAACCACAGTGATGTAACCCTTGATTAATTTTTGGACAGTATATGTGCCATGGTATATCGACGATAGGCACTCAAAGTGATTCAATTTTGTGAGGAAATTGAGGGTGTGCTGAGCTCTCTTCATATGGCCTGGAACATGTACTCTACTCAATTGATTCAGGCAGGGGGGGCTTTTTTTCACTGTATCATATAGCGCGGTAAATGAGCGGCGCAAATATGCCCAAAGTCATACAGAACTTTTGCGGCTGCCAAGTCCTTGAAAAATTGAAATTGTGGTCAGGATAAGCACTACCACGGGTGAATGCCGAGCGCACCCATCCTCCACCACCTGAGCGACCCAAGCCCCCATCATCTGCAGTCCAAAGAAACACCTCCATAACAGGAAGATGCTGCACTCCAAATCCAGCAAAGACCGGAAAACATTGTGCTCTGTGAAGTCCCCGAATTCCAAACCATCTCCGCAACAAATCCGTCACGTAAGCCGCTAACTCGCAAGAAACTCACTCAACACGACTTGAGTGGATAGTGTGGAAGCTTGACGTTACGTGAGCAAACTTGGCGAGCTCACGGATCAACTGTGGGGCTGTGCGTATATTACGTAGTGTACGCGCGTTCACGGATCCTTATCCGTTTGCCTTCGTACCACCACCTTCTGTGTACTTACCAGGCCAAACGTTCTCTTGCTGTGTTGTTCTTGCTACCCGGGTCCCCTGCCGCATAGTAAATTCTCCACAGATAGATCCAAGTCAACTCAAGTCAGCTCCAGAGCCTATTTTGGTCAGCAAGAGGTTTTTGTGGTTCTCGCTTCATTTGTAGCGGTTTCACAAAAAACCACGGAAACGTGACCCCAGTGTCACACACTCATGTCATGATCCATCAAAATTCAAGAAATTGCTTTTCCTATGCTTTAAACGACTCACCACACCTTGGGGCACTACATTGAGTTACTCAAGTCAACTTGAAAGTCAATCCAGGTCGCAATGTTGACTCAGCTAGACTCAAGTCCAAGTTGGCTGCAAGTTCAACTTTGAAATGACCTGGAGTCAAAGTCACGGCAATACTATAGCCAAACAGACAACTGCTTCCGCCACCAACACACACAGGGGGAATCTGGTGCGAAGCAAGCACTAAGCACACACCAAAGCATGGGAGCAAGCGGCAGGTAAAACAAGCGAGATGCGGTCCCCAGGCAACAGGTCCACCATTTTGCAGGCTTTCCATACCATATGGACTTGAGCTTTTCATGTGCTGGGCACCGGGGTCCGCTATTTTTCAAGCATTCCATACTCAAAGCATGGCAAACCTAGTTATAAGAATTTCATCCTCCCAAAGACACAAAACCCGAACAGAGAAAAAAGAACATTTGAAAAATCAAATTCACTCACCCACTCCAAAGCTGTTGCGACCTGACTTGTGGGCAATATGCATCCACAGGGGATGGATGGACCTGCGAAATTAAATTAGGACTCCACATGTAGATGAAGAGATGAGATGAAAGAATGGGTAAAGACATACCATGCAGTATACTATAATTCATGCAACTACTATTCCCGCTTGTGCTTGACGCGCCCCTGTGACCCAGCTCCTGCTGCCTCTACCTCTGCCCCAACTTGATCCAATGTTGTTGGTGGATGCGAGACAGCTCTCTGTTACAAAGACAACGGCAATATTTGTGCGTGAAAAAATGGGACAAGGAAATCAAGCGAGATGTGTGCCACCATCCCATCCAGGGTAGCAAGTCCACTATCTGAGGCAGTGGGTCCCAAGGGATCTCTGGATTGTGGAAGTTGATGTGTGCACGTGAGCGCCACTGATCGATCACGGAACAGTCTTTGGCAGCAACGGTCTCAGTCCCAATAAATCACGTGGAAGAAGTGGCATACCATGGGCTGGTATACATTGGGAACCCTCTCTATGACACTGCAATAGGTAGCGAGCCCGTTACCCACCCGTGGTTCACGTATTCACAGCACCGAGTGCAGAAAACAGTGTGCATTCCCACTCGTACATCTCTGATCTTGGAGGGTGGGTTTTGATTTTGGATGTCAAGAAAGAGGGAGGGAGGAGTCCCCCACGGCTGCCACACGCGAGGGCACGTGCAGCATGACATGTTCCCTCTCCACTGAGAATCAGTGTAAGCACACCAGTTGCGCCTGACCTCGCCCAAGAAGATACGACCACATGGTGTGTTCCCCTTCCACATATAAATCCATGCAGGACAGCTGCAATGGCCGCCCGCACCCCTTGGCATCATCATCGCGCACTCAACAATACTATGCTGCGCCCATATTCCTCGCATATAAATAAGGGCACACCAGCGCGCCGTGATGCCACCCGTGGTCAAGATGGAGAGGCAACGCCGGTGGCACGTGCTCTGACTCTCCACCGGCACATCTACATGCCACCGCCCACACCCCAACAGTCCTCTCTTTCCTCATGCCAACCAAAATCCCCAGAAAGAAAGCCAGGGAAACAAGAATCCAAGCACCATCTACACTGAAAGGACTCAGCCCTCCCACCGCTGTGTGCTTGAGTTTGGCCCGGGGATGAGAAAGGACTGTAGCTCAGAGGAGGCATCGTGGTGGGGTCTGCGGTGTAAATACCTAAGCATGTGTTATGGGATGTGGTAGGAGAAAAATGGGGAAAAGACCAAGAAAATTGGATGACATGCATCCCATACCCACAATGCATGACCCGGCACCAACAGTCGGTTGCTGCAAAGAATCATGAAGAGGGAATAAAATAAAATAAAATCTCTCCACTCGGCTGAAAAAGGGAATTTCACCTTCCAAAAAAGGGAATTGGCGAGTACAGTGAGTGAAAAAGGCAAGGAAGGATGCGAGGAGGGAGGGGAAGCTCGATTCCGCCAGAAGGAAATACCACCCGAAGTAGAAGTAGGAAATTCCTTGGGTCATCACCCAAGCCCTCATTAAATCTCGGCTTTGAAAAAAAATTCCGGAGAGCACAGAAAAGCGCCCAGTGACGAAAACGCGCACCCGGGGAAGGGAGACGGGGAGCATACCTCCGCGGTACCCACCTCCCGCTGGCCCATGTATTGCTCGCAGACAACTAGCTGGAAACTGTTTCTTGACCTGAGCTTCACATGTCGCACCACACAATATGCGACATCAGGTGTGCTGTTATCACTATGTGTGCCAACGGCTCCAAACGTGCCTCGTTGGACATGCACATCGACAGCGCTGTGACCAAACACCCACTACTCCTGCGCCATCTGCCTTCCCCAGAGCACCCCACTGACGCTCCGCCGCTGCCAGCAAACACCCCTCGAGACGAGACTGCGCAAGACCGCCCTATGTCTGCAATGTGCAGTACAGATGCCCCCTCTGGAACGCACAGTACACCATCCACATCAGCAGCGGCTCCGGCTCCTCAACTTAACCTCCATCCAAATCGCTTCCCCCCTCTGTAAGAAGTGCACAATACATAGCGCCCTTCGACGGGTAAAAAAGCACGCACCTGCCTATAATGTGAGCAAGTGGGTCCCCCACAAATTTTTTGATTCCCCATTTTGCAGAAAACGTGGGGCAATCCACATTATGTGGGATCCCCAGCCCAAAACCATATGCATAGGGGTATTTAACTTTCATGAAATATATACCCCTATGGTGTGGGGGAGGGTAGCCTGAACTTAAATACTTAGAAAGAATTCTTTGCATGGCTTTGTTAGTTAAATTCTTTAAGAGCTTAAAGAAGGGCCAAGCACAATCAGAACTCAAAGCCACTTCTTCATCCCCAATGTGCTGCAATTCACAAAGTGACGGTCAAAGGAAATTTTGGGTAGTTAGAAGCTAGTTTGCTGCGGATGTAAATTTCACAGGCAGTGCACTTGCAGCTAGGAAATGAAATGTGAAAGGAGTTAAATTTGGACCAAGAAGCAGAATTGTACATTGTCATGTGGAGGGGAGGCAGAACAGTACAGTTGAGTCAAACTGGCGTCAAATGACAGAAGTTGGGAAGTATGGTGACAGGAGCAGCCAGAGGGAAAGTCACAACACAGTTGAGTGGCCCAATCCTCAAGAAGACTTGAGGATTTCTATTGAAAGAGGATAAAGCAAATAAATAAAATTACAATCTCATTCCAGTTTGGTGGGAAATAATCAAAAAATGTGAGAACTACTGCAGCAAAATCCTGCATCAAAGCAGCCAAGAGTTCAGTCTCAAGGAACATGCTCAAGGTGGGGTGCAGATAGTGTAGGTAGGGCATAATCCAGCAAGACTGTGGCTGGTCAGCAGCAGCATAACGATGGCTCACAGCAATCTTGAAGCAGGAGTCTCCAACATTGCATGCAAATTATAGTGGTGGCCAGGTGAAATCAGGACACCTATTTTTGTAGACTTTGATCCCACGATGTACAGTGTATTGTTAGTGGGGGGGTTGGAGGCACTTGAGACAGATCTGAACCGCAGTGCACTCGAGCACTCCAGACTTGATGTTAGACACTTAAGAAAATATTGAAGGAAACAGGTACCTGGTGAGGAGGAAGGATGCTGGAAGCAGCAAGACTAATGCACAGGTCCGAGCTTTGAAGCCTTGAGGCATGTGGAATTGAACTGGTGTTGCTTGAAGGCAGCAGTGGGGGATAGTTGCAGGGACGATGATGGGGGGAGGAAAGGAAGAAGTGCTGATTGCAGGTGGCTGTTTTGAGAGGTGAATCACTGGCATAGGTGTGAAGATAGCAGTTGGCTTGCAACCCAAGGCAAGCCAATTTGGACAGCTCACAAATGTAATTTTTGGATGGCGCAGTCTGTAGTAGGTTATGAGAGCAGGGTAATTAGACCTTATGGAGTAGAAAACCCGTGTGCCTGTCAAATGAGCAAAATCTTAAAAGAACAGATAGTTTCGATCAAATCAATGGTCGCATGTCACGCAACCCAATGCTGATATCGAAATTCGGTTGAGGTCACACATCATCCAGGTGACTCAAATAGGTCTACAGTCACAAAATCCCTGGAAATCTCTATAGAATTAAAGCATAAAATTGCCCGTCTTTCAGTGTCCTCAAAAGTCCAGAATCTACCCATTTCTCTCATCTTTAAGCACCCTGGTGCTCTTTCCTTGCCAAACGTGCTGGTATTAGAAAGATGATAGGCAGTCTAATTTTAACTACTGACCCATTGTGCAGGTTGCCACAGTTAGGACAGCTCACAAGTGACAGCTACTTAACTTTCTTTTTCTTTGCAATATGTCCTTCCTCTATGATGATGCACTAGGGCCAAGGTGCAACATGTCCTTGTACTGGGGGGGGCATCAATGCTAGGGTAAATGTTATCATTAGATGTAACTAGGGCTAAGGTGCAACATGTCCTTCCTCTATGATGATGTACTGGGGGGGGCAGTGGGGCTGACCGGGCGACTTACGCCGCCTGGTCAGCCCACTGCCCCCCCCCAGTACATCATCATAGAGGAAGGACATGTTGCACCTTAGCCCTAGTTACATCTAATGATAACATTTACCCTAGCATTGCCCCTGACCCTAACCCTACTCTACCCCTAACCCTAGGAATGGGTCTAGGGTTTAGAGCTCTTCAGCAGCTGTCTAACAGTACCGGGATCAAGGGAAACGGCCCAGTGGTTGCTGAGATATCAGCCATTTACTGTCTAAGAGCTAAAAAAGGGCATTTTACACGCCAAGGACTGATGGGATCAAATGGTTTTGTATGTACAAAGTGATTCTAATGGTCAGATCTAGCCCCCTGAATATTTTCAGATTTTTCGGATTTTCAACATATTAAAATATCGAAAACCGCCGTGTTTTTTCGCGTATTTTGCGTTTTCCGCTTCAGGAAATGATCCAATCACAAAACGCTCCATACAAACCATGATCAGAAACGTCCTCGGCACCTCTCTGAATTTTTTCGCTATTTGATGGTGACTTCGGGTATCTCGGAGGGCTCGGGAAGCACTGCCACAAGTTCGGAAGGTCGGGTAGCACCGCCACATCCGGTCTCAGAGCTCTAATCCGCGCCACATATAGATAGGGTTAATGCACAGCTCATAAACTTCGATGTCGTGTTTATATTGGGTGTACCGACCAAACTCGAAGAATCTTTGTTGTTCGGAATGACGTTAGCACGATATCGCTTCCAACGCTATTAATAGCGCAGAAAATTGGGCGAGAAAAAAGAGGTTGTTAGGACCCACTGAGACCCGAAAAAATCCATAGAGGCTGATATCCGGAATCCGGATTGAGATGGGCGCTCCCCAGTGAGCTGCTTGGAGTGCGTAGCAAGTGGGTAGAGCAGGTCGCACCGGATTAGAGAAGGTGAGGGATACACAGTATATTTCGTCCTTGAGTCTTCGCGTTCTGGCAGTTGAGCTAACCAAGTAATACCTGGGAGCTTAAACCCTGTGAAATGCCGGGAATGGAAATCACGTTAGTCAATTAAGACATACATTAAGGAACAAGTAGTGAGGAGGAAAATGTCGGCCTTCTCGCCGGAAGAACCACGCATTCTGTGCAAGAGTGTGTTTTGAATTTCGCTCAGTTGATATGTGCGGAATCAATCGGAGTCAGAGAGTAAAAGGCGAGCGGACGCACATTCGTGAAGACACGAGCCGATGGAGGCGATTCAAGTGTAACATTAAGAGTGCCCGAGTCTGTAGTGTGCCAATAATAGAAGTCGCGAAATCCTGGATTGGAGACAGTACCACAAGCAATAGCGGAGATATCAAGGAGGATGCGTACCGTCGAAATTGGACCTATGCAGTCTGGACGAGTCACCAACGTTAAGCTTCGAGGTGAAGACCAAAATGGAGTGCACCTGGAACGAGAACGAGGGAAAGGAAGGGCAACCTGATATGAAGTGAACGCTCACCCCATTGATCGCGATGAAAATCCGCCGTCTATGCCATGGTCGCCGAGATTGATTCCAGGTTTTGGGGGTAGGTCAGTGCAGAAAAGAGATATCTATATGGAGAAGTGAGACAAAACGGAAGCGCAAGAGAGTCGAGTCACAAGCGCCAGTGGTACGCGGGAGAAAACAAGTGAAGGAGAGCCTTTGGGGCTTTCAATGAATAACAGGCAAGGGAAGATAGATGTAAGTATAACGAAAGGGACGGTGAACAGGCAAGACCGACGTACCGATACGATTCGGAGCTGGGAACCCGAAGTTTGGCAAATGATGGTAGAATAGATCTGCAGCACGAGAGAAAATGGAACTCTTTGCTGCAGCAGAGTAAATACTTGTCCCATTATCAAGCGGTTCGGAGTAAGATCAAAGTCATCCCGCAGATATAATTTCCATCAAATCCTCCTTCCTCAGCTGTTGCTCTAGTTGCGCGAAAATTGGGGTTGGTGGAGTCTCGGAAGGACTGAGTCACAAAAGGCCCTGCGCGCGTCCCAAGAGAGGCGACAAGTCGTTTTCTTTTGCTGTGGGCTGGGGGCCTGGGAGGCGAGTAAGAAGGAATGGAGGAATCAGGATAACAATTGTTTCCAATCTCCAACCGCGCAAGCCCTGACCGGAGCCGATATCAACAAAGGAATAGGACCAGACGCACCTCCAGCTTATCGATGTCGCTGTCTGTATCCTCCACGATCCTCCACCATCTCGTTTCTCGTGTTAGGGGCTACGTGGGTGAACAGGAGGTCAGTACATGCTGCGGTGGGTCCCATGCGTTGTCCTCGAACTCGGCGAATGAGGGGCGATGTGTGAGCGGAAGGGGCCACAGCCTCCCGTCTAGAGGCAGAAGGACCTGCGAGTAAAGGCGCGAACGAGGATGAGGGATGAGATGCGAGACAAGAAAAGACGAAGGCATTGAGAAGTGGAGGAGTGAGATCGCCCCCAGAGCATTGATGGCCCTCGCAGATGAAGAGGAGGATGCGCGCCGGGCTTCCCGTGCGAGTCCAGAGAGACCAAAATGAGGCGAGGATATGCAAGGTCTTGGAAAGCTCTCAGTGGCGAAAACGCAGGAATCAGGCGAGGCAGGGGTACAAGGATCACGGATAGCGCCACTGAATGCACATCAGCGCGCGCGCTGGCTTCCTCCCGCACTTCGCATGTATATGCGCTTGGTATCCGAGTTGCACTCTCGCATATCGAGTGCATCAGAGATTGAGGCATACGTTTCGCTCGCTGGCGCGCTGCAGGCGATCGTCCACAAGAAGCTCAAGGCTCACGGTCCTCTACCCCCACCTGGGGTGCACACCTACCGATGCATCTGCAGCACTCGCACTCCGCAACAGTCTGGCTCCTCCGCTGCATCTCCGGCACGCAAGAATCCCCGCGCCGCGGACATTTTCCCGTCTCTGACGCGAAGGCCGTTCAGCATCCCCGCTCACTACAACTCTTCGCCCCCGTTGAGGATGGCTCCCACACAGCGATTGGTTCCACTCTTTTGCGCCTTAAGCCGTACCCGAAACAGATTTACTGGCCATTCGACAGCACGTTCCACTGCTTCAAAATCGCAAAAAGCACTCCAGAGAGGAAGAGCGGAGGAAAAACCCAAATGAGTCGATTGTGAATGTGCGTAGCGGCATCGTGCAGACGAGGAGACGGAATTGCGAGACGAGATGACGCGGCGACGACGACGACCATCTCAACAGGAACACAGGCGCCTCAACCAGACTCTTCCTGGCACAGGCCCACCAGCATCGCTTATATCGTGTCGGAATCCGTGTCCCCCCTGATTCGGTGCTTCTAAATTAAGGCTGGCATTTGGAGCCGGGAGCGGAGGCGGGGGCGTTCGCGTGCGTGGAGGTAAGTCGTTAGAACTTGGCTATGACAGGGGTGCGAATTTCGAGGTGGGCGCCTTCGAAGTCAGGGATGGACGGATTGGTGTGAGAGGGCGAATCTTTTTCTGTACCGGTGTCAACATTGGAGTTTGCGGTTGCTCGCGCATCCCGTCCCACAAAATGTCTGCATGATTTGATCGTCAGAACAGTTTGCAAAATAAATACACTTACGAATGGTTCCACAAAATCTGTACTATCAAATGAAGGGTTCAGTCCAATGAGATAGTTAAGAAGGGGCGATAGAGTACCTGCGAGGGGCAGAGTTTCAGAAGGTAATCTTCCTCCCCAGCAGGCATGTTTGACCGCCACTAATGCGAATTAATGATCCAACTGTTCAGTGATATTTAGAGGGCGAGCACGAGCACGCACCAGTGTACAACGGGAAGTAAAGGTGGATGCGCAAAGAGAAAAAAACGCTTTGAGTGGGCCCAGCCGCCGTCCACGCCACTTGAAACCATAATAAATTTGGAACACGTAGCAGGAGATCTGAGGGAAAGAAACATACCCGCAACACACTGATTCAGAGCGGCAACGAGCCCCGTGGAAACGAGACTTGATTCGCGTTAGGGTTATAAGACGGTGATCGTACAATGGACCCCATGAAAAAGTTCACGGGAAGCGCAAAGTCGCACTGACTGTGTTAGTGGCTGCACTGCTGAGTTGAGCTGAGGCGCGAAACTAGGCAGGGGTTAGCGCGAAAGGACAATTAAAGTATACACACAAAGTCCGGAAAACATGGAAACTGGGGCCAAGCCTCATGCTGGGCAAGGATTGAACAGGGGTCCAGAATAGGCGTCGAGATCAAAGAGGGTGCACATAAAATATTGGGCGCGAAAGTCGGCGTCAGCGATATACGATCGTCCGCATGCCTCATAGGCCCAAAGCGCCTAGTCGACAGGCCGCCATTGTTTTGGAAGTTCGAATGGAGATTGCATGCGGAACCGACACGAGGTCGTCTACCACTTCCGGATCGGAACTTATTCGGAAGAAGGTTGGCGTTCGGTGGAGAAGAGGTTCGAGGGAGAAGAATCACCGGTTCAGGTGCGGGGGATGTCAGCGAGGACCGAATAAGACAGAGTTTTCCAACGAAAAAACCTTGCACGGGAATTTTTGAAGGGATGGCTTTCACTTAATATGCTCATCCAGGAACCAGGGCCCTAGACGGTCTCATCCGAGAACCTAGGCCATGTCCTCAGACTAAATAGTTAGGTTGAGTTTTCACCCCGATAGAGTCGGGGCGAAGTCCCCCCTAAGCCCCTCAAAATCACCATGAAAATGGTCTAATCGACCTCACGAGTACGAAACCAACCTATTTGACGAAAAAACGAGACGGAGAGGAGATATAACACCCTCGATGCCATCGCGCACCGACGCAGATGGTCGCGACTCTGCCAAAGGCCTATCCGCCAAAGAAAAATTACCGGTGGCCGGCGCGAACGCGACACGACACCAAGGCCACAACGCGCAGGCCGATGCGGCGCTCACTGCACCAGACAGGAAGCCGCCCACTAGACATGCGGCCGTCTCCGATCCTTCCATTCCCAGCGAACGCGCGCGATCCCATTACCAGCGCTTACTCGTGCGTGTTCCCTCCGCCTCAGCTCTCAACGCCGACGCCGATGCCACGAGACCAGACGCCGGGGCCCTATACGCATTCCTCTTGAGAACCGCCTCCACAAACGCGCAGTACCGTCGTGGGTGCACGCATTCGCCGCTCGCTCATGGGTCTTCCTCCATCTCGCGCCCCCTCCTCCCCATAATCTCGCCCCTCCTGAAAAAAAAATTCCGAAAACAAAGAAAGCAATACGCACCCCACCCCTCGAAAGGATTCGTTCCTGCCCGCGCTGTATGTCTCTAGTTCCCTTTTCCCACCTCGCTCTCCTCCGCAAAATGCGCTGTTCCCTCGACCCGAAAGAACTCGCCGATTGGCGTTGGGGTCCCGAAAGGACTGACTGGCGAGTGCAGTGCAGCAGTGGCGAGCGGGACGGCGAGCGGGTTAGCAAACACTTGCGCGTCGCTGTGACGTCGTGGCGAGCTCACCGTTGAGCAGTCAGCCGCGCCTAGTCCTAGGGTCGGCGGCGGCGACGGGGGCACTACGGCCGAGAGAAGCCGAAGCGTGCGCGGCAACGCTACTGCTTGGCTCTCCCGGCTGCGGTCTCCCGGTGGCACGCGGCGATGGGGTAGGGTCTTGGAGACTGGTGGCGGCGACACGCACGGCGAGCAAGGGCGGGACCAACGCGTGCGCGGCAACGCTACTGCGCTGGCCGCCCCTGAGTGCAGTCGTGGTGGCAGACGTTGAGCATGCAGGGTCTTGAGGACCTGGGGGAGGGCTTGTGGGCGCCATGGGCGGTTCTGAGGTCACTGGGATAGGCTGTGCTTGGGTTTTGAGTGAGAATGGGTGGTGGTAGTGGTGAGTAAACAATAAACCACGTGAGGTGCGCGTCGTGGATATCAAGCACGTGAGGCTGTGGTGATGGGATCAGAAGCAGCGCTTGAGTTGCGTTCGCCTTGTGCCCGAGTGGCGCGTCGTCGTACGCGCACGTCAGAACTAGACCTAATCCCCTAAAGAAAACCATCTCTAAGTCTGTCCATGCACACTCAAAAGAGAAGAAAGATCTACGCTGACTCAAAGGTCCATCAGGTCACAGAAGGTTTCGAGAGGGTGCGCACGTACCCATGACGTAAGAAGCGCTGATTTTGTGCTGTAGCCAGCATTAACAAAGACGGTTGAAGAGTAGAATGCTTGAAGAAGCAAAAGTGTTGAATAAAAGGAAAGGAGAATACGGCGTGAAAAGTCAACATACCATAATGTTGACTGTGGATGCAGGAATAAGCGGAAATTTTTCAAAGAGAGACAACGCAAAGCTTACTTCCTAATTGTTAGCGATGATGAAATCGCGAAAATCAGCAAGTGTCCCATATTGCAAAGCTAACCAACCCATCAACGACAATCCCGAGAAGAATACACGCACCTGCTTCGCGATCATGACAACAAAGTGGCGCGGCAGACGGGGGAGATGGTGAACAGCGCGAAGGAACGGGAAAAGTAGTTCACCCTGCGCAAGACTGCAAAGTCTTCCATCAATTCCGCGTGGTTGTAGAAGAGATCCCTCGCAGCTTGCAGCTCGGTGTTCCGAAGGCGCCTGAGCGAGACGTATATTCCTGGAGATACTATTTCCTTGGTGGCTGGCGTAATTTTCCCTTCAATTTAATTCATGCTTGTGGCCAACTAATACACCGTGACTTACACTATCAATATGGCCCAAATGTGTCCCTTTATAGATTTTTCCCCTCCCTGGAGCCTCGCGAACGCCCCACATAATAATTAAAAACGTGTTATTTTACCCCGAGCACCTAAAAACCGGTTTATAAACACCGGTTTGCAAACAGGAATTAGTGTAGAGAGGTTTTGGGGCTGCGAGGTGGAAAGAGAAGGGGGGGAGAATCATGTGGGAGTGTTAATGAACTTCAGCGGTGCTGGTTCACGTGAGGGGCTCGAGCTACACAGCATTTTGATGGCCGGACGGCTTGCTGAGAGATTCAAAATCGGTGAAAATAATAAATCCAGAATTATAACGTTCTGGGAAAGGTTAGGGAGGCTCAAGATCAATAAACATGTCGTTGACAATTGGACAGCTTATTAATAAGGTAGCAAAGAAAAAAATTAAGAGCGCACTTCTACTTGAAAATTCAACACCGACAATATTAGTGGGGCTATTGACAATCTGAACAGGGAGCCAGTAGATTTTGGATTGAGAATACAAGCTCATTTACAGCCAAGGGGACCGCGTCTACGAGAGACACAAAAAAAGTTAGCGAGGTTGAACCAGATTCAACCAAACGCATCGCGCCATTCATCAAACCGGATGAGGGGTAAGCAACTCAAGTGGAAACCAAGAGGCAGAACATACTGAGTGGTGAGTACAGTAACTTGATGCTTTGGTAGTATGACCGAACTTCTAGAAAGGGAAAGAAAAGGTGAGTAAAGTCGAACTGAAGACAAATCAAGCACGTACTTCAAGTTTAACCATTGAGTCGTAGCTCCGAAAAAGCAGTCAGTGGGAGCTGCAGCCGAAGATAGAAGAATCTTCACGCGTAATAGTGCGAAGGAGGGAGCGGAGTGAAGATGCCGCACGCTGGTGATCGATGACGGGAGAACTCAAAGGGATCGTGCGAAGAGAGGGAGATGAGGACAGCCGTTGACAAGCACAAAAACAAAGGAGGGTCAGAAATGGAGTTGAACGTTGAACACCAGTCAGGCAAAAATATATGGTGAGACGTACAAATACGAAGGATGGGGAAAGAAAATCAATATAAGGCACGGCAGCTGTGGTGCGGACGCAATATAATATATGCGCGAAGGAAGGGACAAACGAAATATTAAACGTAATTCGAACAAACAAGGAAGATTAACACAACGCAAGGAAGCGGTAATGAAATAAAACCCACTTTGCTCTAGACGGGAGAAAAGCGTGCGCTTCCGGAATGTTTTGCGTGGTGCGAATAGGCGGGGGATTGGCGTCGCGAGCGCGGAGTGCTGGGTTGCCCGGCACCAAAATGGAGACCGCGGCCCGAAGTTGGCGAGCGGGGCATGTCAAGGCAGCATCTTTGGGGATGAAGGTTAGCAGGAAAAACTAATATAAACGAGGGCGGGGACGCACCTCGTTAATGACCGTGGTTCTGAGCTGTAGCCAAAGGGTTAGCATGGCTTGGTGCTACTGTATGTCTGAGAGCTGACATCCGGTGTGTGTCGAGATCGCGGGCCGTGAGCATGGCGGCGTACGCGCGGAAAAGGGCATCGAGGCGCCGGGGTGGCGTGCACGGCTCTGATAATCGAGGCTTGGTCGAGCTCGTCCTGGAAGTTCCGGGGGGAAGAGGTTCTTCTAGATATTCCCGACAAGATCGCAGACGTCTTTGGTGACTGGATCAAAGTAAGCTTTCAGGTTCCAATAAGTGGGAGTGAACGGAGAATCAGAACTCGGTGCACTTCCGGACCTGAGGCAAGCTGTCCTCCAGAAGGTCAACAAGCGAGGAATGCGGCAGATAGTGAGATCAAGGTTTGCAGCAAGCTGCCAGGCGGACGTTCTCGAAGCGACTCCGGCAGATTAGTGATCTGGTGTTCGATAAGTTCGCCGAGCGTGTATGCTTGCGGGGCGGGAGTAGGGTGGTACGAACGCACCCCAGAAGGTCATACCATGCACAGAAGATACTTTGTCATACCTCCAGGTGGGCTTGGGAGAAGACGAGGGCAGAGCTCAAGAGGACTTGAATGCGGCTAAGTCCAGGGGCAGCAGACAAAAGCAAGAAAGCCGTGCGCACCGGGCACATCGTAGCGCTACTTGCCACCAGATTTGAATATTACGGCCTGCCTATTTGAATAGATTTCGCTGGTTGGATGGGCGGCTTGCGGCTGGGGGCTGATGGTAGCAGAAGGGAAGGGCCAATTGCGAGGCTGTGTTTGTCCAAATGAGGAAATACACGGCCCTCATTTGGATTGAGCGTCTCCCTCCCCTTTCCTAACGCTTTCCGCTGCAAGCCGTGTAACAAACGCCCTAGGCCAGGGATTGGGAAGTTCGTTGATTAGGGAGCTAATTAATACAGATGCGAATGGACCATAGCTATCGACTACAAAAACTTGCAGACGCTGAGAGGGGAAGATGACGAATTTTCCGTGCGACGGGCGTGGGGGCGCACGGGCGCGACGAGGTGCGTGCGACAGGTTTGCGCGCGCGACGAGGCGTGCGTGCGGGGCTTTTACCTACGCAACGACGGGTGTTTGAGAGAGGGTGTGCGCGTGGACGACGAGTGTCCGTGCGACGGGCGTGGGGGCGCACAGGCGCGGAGGTTATGCGTGCGCGAGGAGTACGTGCGTGCAGGACGGGTTGGCGTACACGACGAGCTTGCGCGCGGCGGGCGCGGGTGCGAGGGGCAAGGGTGCGCGAGCAGAGTAGGGGTGCACGACACGTGTGCGTGAACCACAACGGAGACGAGCATGGCCGCAGAGGGCGTGCATGTGCGACGAGCATGCGGGCAGCTGGTGTGGGTGCGCGAAGAGCGCGGCGGGCGGGCGTGCGTGCGGCGGTTTTGCATGCGCGATGAGCGTGCGAGTGACGGGCAGGGGTGCGCGACAGGCGTGGCCGCGCGCGCCGAGGCGTGCATGCAACGGGCGTGCGTTCGCAAGGAGCATGCGTGCCCGACGGGTTGGAGTGCGCGACGAGCGTGCGCGTATGGGTGGGTGCGACCGGCATGGGTGCACGCAGGGTGCGACGGGCGTGCGTGCGCCACGAGTGTGGGTGTGCAACGGCGACGAGCGTGCATGCGGCGCGCGCGAGGACGGGCAGGGTGCGCGTACACGGCGAGTGTCCGTGCGACGAGTGTGGATGCGCGACGAGCGTGTGTGCGACGGACGTGCGTGGGCGAGGAGGAGCCAGGCGTGCACGCGACGAGTGTGGATGCGCGAGGCGTGCGACAGGCTTGCGTGTGCAAGGGGAGGGCGTGCGCGACGGGTTTGGATGCGCAGCGACGGGGACAAGCGTGCGTGCGCAACGAGTGTGGGTGCGGGTGGGTGCGACGGACGTGCGTGCGCGACAGGGCTTTGTGTACCCCACGGGCGCGGGTGCGCGATGGGGATGCGCGCGCAACGAGCGAGGGTGCTGCGGCCCCATGGGTGCGACGGGCGTGGGTGCGCGATGGGGTTTGGCTTGGGTGGGCGAGAATTCAGGGGACGAGCGGGGCGGAGGTGCGGAGGCGGGCGGAAGAGATGAGTGGGAGGATGGGCGTCAGGAATGGGTGTGGGTTCGAGGTGGACAATGCGGCCGTTCAAAGGAGGCACACAGGCGTGCGTGGGAGGTGGGTTGGGAGGTGGGTGAGCGGGCAGGGGGAGAGGTCGTAAGCATGGAGGCGTAGTGGCGAGTATCACGGGTGAGCTACGTATTGGGATGGCGGGTAGCGAGCGCGGCTTACGAGCGACGGGGCGGGCGTTGGCAGCGCGGCTGGGTGAGGCGAGGGGCGGCATGGCGTAGCACGCGTGCGACACGGTTCCGTGTCGGGTGTGGGCGACTCGGCGGTGAGGCACCGAGCTGATAGGCTGCACGGCGGCGCGGGCATGGGAGCGCGGGCGCAACAGAGAAGGCGGTAGGGTAGATTGGCATAGCATGCGTGGGTGACACGGCGGGTGTGGGTGACACGGCGTTGAGCAACCGAGCGACTAGGTGGCGCGGGTGGCATGGGTGAGGCGACGGGGCGTCACGGAATAGCATGCCCGGGCGACATGCTGTACCATGCGCGGGCGGCACAGCGTAGCACGGGTGCTTAGGATGCAGCGCTCGGGGTTGACTCTGCTGAGCGGCGAGCGCGCGTGGGCAACAGAGTGATCCAGTGGACCAAGGCGGCGCAGAGCGGACTACGGCGGGACGGGGCGGCTGAGCGGGCATAGGAGACAAGGCGATAGGGACGCACCTTAGCGCGCGTAGGCGACGCGGTCTACCGGCATGGACGACACAGCGTAATGGGCCGGGGGGCATTGGCGAGGAGGCGACAAAGCGTGACAAGGCGGCACGGTTTACCGGCCATGGTCGACACAGCGTAGTGTCGACAAAGGGACGCGGTGCAGCGGTCCTGGGCGACAGCGCCAGTGCGACGGGGTTTAGCGCGGGCGACATGGCTGAACGGGCCGGGGCGACACGGTGCAACAGGCCTGGGCGACGAGGCAAGAAGAGAGTTTGGACATGCGACACGGCCAAACGGGCGTGGGCGACAAGGCGACACGGCCAGGCGGGCGCGGGCGACAGTGCCTGCGCGACGGGGCTTACGGCGGGCGACATGGCTTAGCGGGCCGGGGCGACACGACTACAGGGTGCAGCAGTCCTGGGCGACAAGGCGACAAGGCTAAGATGGCGTGGGCGACACGGCTAAACGGGCGGGGGCGACACGGTCCAGCGGGCCGGGCGACAGCGGGACGTGGCTCAGGCGACACGGCGACAGATACGGGCGACAAGGCGACATGGCGAAAGAGGTGGGACATGGCTTGTTGCCAGAAAGTTAGTGGGATGATGTCATTTTGGCTAAAATTTTAGTTTCTGATGGGATCAAAATGAAACTTGTCGCCTTGTCGCCTACTTTAGCGTGGGAAATACTGGTCCAGTTGTCGCCAAATAAACATACCACTTTTGAAATATTCATAGCAGAGTATTGAGCAGAAATTTTATAGGGAAATTGACCTTGGGGAGGTAGAGAATCAAAAATGGTTTATAGAATGTGCAAATTTCAGGAGGATAGGAGGAGGCAAAATACCATGTCGCCAGGATAGCAATGAAAGCAAGTTTTTTGCTCGGAATAACGTTAGTGCAACACTCAGGCAACACACTCTCGACTCTCCTCATTACTGTAGCAGATTGCACATCCTTGCCCATCATTAACCTTTGGCCGTTTTCTCCCGGTCTCTGTTCATCATTCTCACGTACGACGAGCTGGGAAATGCAACCCCCCTTTCCGCCTGATGGAAATCTGCTCTCTCTCACGTGCACAGCCCACCCGGACGCTCCCTAGCCGCTTCAGCGCCACTCAAAAGAAAGAAGGTCACGTCAAGGGCACATTCCTCTCTTCACATCTCCCCTCATTCATTGTTGCTCTTAGTGAGTAAACAATCAAAAGTGGCTGTAAAAAAGTGATTTCTCTTACCATGAAAACACCTAGGCGTTTAGTTTGAAATTCCAGGAACTACGTTCCCTGCGGATTTTCCAGGCAAATTGATTGACCCTATGATCAAGGTGAATGGGTAGGAATTGAGGGCAGGGCGACTGTCCTATTGAAGAAACAATCAAAAGTGGCTGTAAAAAGGTGATTTCCCTTACCAGAAATATGCCTTGGTGATCGTTGCTCTGTAGCTTTACTTCCACATGCAAACAGCATGCATTGAAAGCATATGGTGTTCACATGCGTCGCTGGCTGCTCCTGGTGTTTTGAAGAACATATCCGCAATCTTTCCCAAATCCGCAGCACGCTTGAAGGGTATGCAAGCACTATTGAGGAAACCGAATTCGCCATCACCATTCTCACGTTACAACCTGATTCATGGGACAACTGGGTCGAAGGCATTGATCTCAACCAAAGACTCCGAGGACATCATCGCTCAAATTCTCCAACAAGCAGGGAGACCGCATGCTAAACCTGACACTGACAACATGGCCCTATCAGCCTTCAACAGTAAAGGTAAATCGAGCAGGAGTGACCAGAAACACCGTGATGGATGCTTCAACTGTGGTCGGTCCAGCCATTGTGTCAACGAATGCCGCGCCAAACAGAGAGGTAAGGTTTATACAGACAAGGAAAAACAAGGAAATTATAACCACTGCGTGAATAACTGGAAGCACACCGCCGGCAAGGGTGGCAGCAACAGAACATCAAGAGCCCATGTGGCAGAAGAACAGGAAAACCCTGACATAGCATTTTCAGCTAGTGTACATCACGGACTTACGAAGGACTCGTGGCTGTTGGACAGCGGAGCTGATGTCCACATAACAAACAACAAAGCGATTCTCGAGAAGTACACACCGCTGGACAAACACACCATTGTTGGAATTGGATCAAAAGAAGCCGAAGGACAGGGATCAGTACAACTTCAGTTCAGAACAGGTACGAAACTCACCACAGTGATGCTGGAGCGTGTGCTTTATTTCCCTTCTGCCCGTTACAATCTCAAATCTCTAGGAAGATTCCACTGTACAGGTAATAAACTCCACTTTCCATTTAACTCTCTCGTCACCTATGCAGTCTATCTTATCAATAGATCGCTCACAGCATCATTGAAAGACAACATAACTCTGTAAGAAGCATTCTGGGGAACAAAGCCCGATGTTTCAAACCTACGGGAATTTGGAATCACCTGCTGGGTATTGAATCAAGGTCAGAATAAGTCAAAGATTGCGCTGAAGTCAAAATCTTACCCATCTCACCTGTGGAAATGCACGCCAACCTTTCCGAGCCACGGCTGTGTGTGGCAACCCTTGCCACAAATGAGCCCAGGGTGCAACCTGGCTGCTTTCATTTATGCATTTTTCGCCACTGGTCTGGTACCCACATTCGCATGTGGCAACCCTTGCCACACGCAAGCACAGGCCGCAACCTGGCTGCTTTTATTGATGCGGGGCACAATTTTCTACCCTGGTCTGGGGCCCACATCCATGTGTGGCAAGGGTTGCCACACGCAGGCACAGGCTGCTTGTATGTATACATCACACATACACTGGTCTGGTGCCCACATTCGCATGTGGCAACCCTTGCCACACGCAAGCACAGGCCGCAACCTGGCTGCTTTTATTTATGCATGGGACAATTTTCTACGCTGGTCTGGTGCCCACATCCATGTGTGGCAAGGGTTGCCACACGCAAGCACAGGCTGCTTTTGTGTAGACATGGCACATTTTTCTACACTGGTCTGGTGCCCCCATCTGCGTGTGGCAACCCTTGCCACATGCAAGCACAGGCTGCAACCTCGCTGGGGTTTTTATGTGTTCCAACCTATCTTTGCGCTGCAACCTGGCTGCTTTCATTTATGCATTTTTGACACTGGTCTGGTACCCACATTCGCATGTGGCAACCCTTGCCACACGCAAGCACAGGCCGCAACCTGGCTGCTTTTATTTATGCATGGGACAATTTTCTACGCTGGTCTGGTACCCACATCCATGTGTGGCAAGGGTTGCCACACGCAAGCACAGGCGGCTTTTGTATAGATATGGCACATTTTTCTACACTGGTCTGGTGCCCCCATCTGCGCGTGGCAACCCTTGCCACATGCAAGCACAGGCTGCAACCTCGCTGGTGTTTTTATGTGTTCCAACCTATCTTTGCGCTGAACCTGTGCCTAAATCTGTATGTGGCAACCACCCTTGCCAACCCTTGCCACACATGAGCACAGGGTGCAACCTGGCTCTTTTTATTCATGCATTTTTCTACACCGGTTTGATGCCCACAGCCACAGGTGGCAACCCTTGCCACACGCAAGCACAGGCCGCAACCTGGCTGGTATTATCTATCTGTTCGATATTTCTTTTGGTGCTGGTCTTGTACCCACACCCATGTGTGGCAACCCTTGCCACATGCCAGCAGAGGCCGCAATCTGGGGGTCTTGATTTATGTGTTCCATAATTTCTTGGAGCTGGTCCTGTGCCGACACCCGTGTGTGGCAACCCTTGCCACACCCGAGCACAGGGTATACCAATAGGGTCTTAGGGTGCTGGCCTTGTGCCCACATCCGCATGTGGCAACCCTTGCCACGCCACAGCGCAGGCCGCAATCTGGTCAATGATATTTATCTGTTCCATCATTTTTTGACACTGGTCTTGTGCCCACATCCATGTCCCAGACGGGATGCTTTGACCTGGCGCAAGGGTGGGAGTAGAGGGGTACTGCTCCAAACCCTAACCTAGGGCTCCCCCTCCATCCCTCAACCCTGGGTCATTTGTCCCCTAATAACCCTAAACCTATTGTTTGACTCAAGCTCCGAAGTATCATGTTGATTGAGCTTATTGTTTGACTCGGAGCTTGGAAGTAACATGGTCATTTATTCATGATTTTGGTCCAGGATGTCCTGGGCTGTTACATAAATGAATGAAAACTAAGTTTGAGGTAGTCTTTTGAATAAGAAAAAAAAAGATTTTAGCTGACTAGGATTGTGTGCTATGAGCGACTACATTTTGTTCTGCAACGATCTGTGTCGACAGCTATTTATTCACAATTTTGGTCTAGGCTCTCCTGGGCTGTCTTCGTCGGCTATTGAGGTTGATTCAGAATGGATCCTGAACCAACACAGTAGTGCACACCTTTGCACGGTTCATGGCACGGCAGTGCACAGTACGCCACGGCAGTGCACGCCACCGTGCACCTGTGCCGTGCAGTGCACCTGTGCCGTGCAGTGCCATGCAGTGCCGTGCAGTACCGTGCAGTGCCGTGCTGGTTCATAATGTTTGCATATTCACCTATATTCACCACCATTCATCTGGTACTAACCCTGAATGATTTTTTTGAGTACGAAAAACCTTCCCACTTCCGCAATTCTGGTGCACGTGCAGAAGTGTCGCCGTTTTAAAAAATCTCGATCGCGATCGATAACTATTCACCTATATTCACCACCATTCATCCGGTAATAACCCCGGATGATTTTTTTTGAGTACGAAAAACCTTCCCACTTCCGCAAATCTGGTGCGCACGTGGAAGTGTCGCCGTTTGAAATCTCGATCGTGATCGAGAACTTTGATAGCCATTCCTTTGCTTTTTTTCCATCGACCGTGAGTGCCAGGCCTTCGACTTGGCAGCACAATGGTGTTTGTATGTCCCTGCCCCTTTACTACTTAAGTTTGTTGCTAACCCGTTCTCTTCCAGGGTTTCTTGCGGCATATGGCCCACTAGTGGATGTTGAAAAATCTTTGTATCCTCGCTGAACGAATCTGTGTCATTCAATTCTGTCTCTTTAAAGGAGGATCTAGGACACTAAATACACGTATATCAGCGGGAAAAACGCGTATTTGTGTCCGCCTTCACACATGAACACGAACACAACCGTGGGAATTCAAATGATCCCAATAAAATAATGATTTCCACTTTCCAACATCACTTCCAGGCACCGGCAACTTTCCCTGCAGTTCATATGGGTACTCTGAGGTCTAATTCAACCATATTGGTCAGGTTCCATTTACTGGGACCTTTGCTCAGTGTCCCCAGATGCAAAACTAGATTACAGATAAATTGATTGCAAAGGCAGTATTGGTAACGTAGCTTGCTACAGGGAGTAGAGGACATTGCTGGTTGTCATCTTACCCAAGAAACCCGAACTCCCTCAAAAAAGCCTACACTTGCACGTCGGGACACGCCAGCACTGCCACTGCGCCACGCCACGCCACGCCACGCCACGCCATGCCACGGCGAAAAACCGGTGCCCCACCCTGGCGACTCATACACGTCTGAACTGAAAATTCGCGAGGCACGATATACGTACGCATCCCATGCAAACTCCATTCTCCCCGCGCAAATGCCCATTTAATCCATGGATTTACCCGTCATTTTAAAGACATATCTTAAAATTTTGGATTTTTGATGGGTCTTCAAACGTTGTGGGTTGATACCTAGAAGACATAACAACCCCAGCTCAAATATATAAGGATTCCACCCAAAGGAAAACGCTACAGACACCTATCACTTTTCTCCGTAGGCTGAGGGGGGCCCCCTAAAAAAAACCGAAAAGGCCTGAACTTGAAGCCTTGTAGCGCCTTGAAGTGTTGATCGTAAATTTCTACAGTGACAATGAAAGAACTCGCGAGAAACCAAAAAATACAGCTATAGAAGAGACAGAAGCCTCAACGCGGCCTTTCTCTGCTTGCGCTAGTTGTCAGCTTATCTCGTCCAGCGACAGTCCAGGACCAATTATATTTCGATGCATTCACTGTCACGAACCGTCAGGCACGGAACAGAAGCGGATGAGTTACACCTACGAGTTCACCCACTGAACTCGATCTTCATCGGAACGAACTGGTTTTCCGTCCAACCAATTTCGAACAAAGAAATGTCGATCCAAATGGGGCACGAGTCGGACTGCATCTTCGGTCAGGACATCAGAATCGACACCGTCGCTGCAATTATCTGGCGCTAAGTCTGGAAGGCAAGCTTCCGTACGTGGGGCCGTCCGACCAGCTCGACCACCTGCACGGTTGGAACCTTGGCTGGGGGTCGGTGAGCCATCGTGACGCGAGGACGAGCTTCGAGTGCTGCGCCGTTCTGGACCTTTCCCCTCCGGTGCTGAACCTCTTCCATTATTGTCCCCACCGCCTCCGTTATCACCACCGCCCGTGCGGGGTTTATACCGGACTCCCTTCCACGTATCATCTGGCGTACGAGACATCCACGCCGTCCATACCGTGCCGATGGAAAGGAGGTCGGCATAGATGGTTCGGTTGGCTTTAATTGCGTCAGGGACCAAGGTCATGTTGGAATGGAGCTTGGGGCCGGCATTGGCGATGACGAAAAAAGGGTTGGCATGGGATTTAAGTGTAGGAAGAGTTATGGGATTGGTGATAGGAAATATTTTCTCGTGGTTAAGGTCGGTGAGGCGGAAGACGGTGTTATCATCCTTAAACAGTTGAAGAGGTACTATGCGGTACTCGAACTCTGTTTCATCGAAAACCTGCTCTTATGAGGCGCGGGAAATAGGCAGACGGAGACGGCGCACCTCTTTATATGTTTTGGCAGGATCATTTTCCGACAACGTGAAGTCGGTAACGCGCTGAAGGTCCTTACGGGTCGGGAGTAAAAGAAATCCGTCGTGATCGAACGACCGGTGCTGGTCCACTTTGACTGTGAGTAGGCGACAACCAAGAGGTTAGGCGGAACGCGGTGTGGAGGAAAACACGACTGCTTACGATAAGCTAAGTTACGCGTCGTATCGATATGTAACTGCTTGTATTTTAAATTAAAAGCGAACTCGAGTGTAGTCAACTGAAAAGAGTTGAGAGTCAATCACACAGGACATGACATAGAAAGGGAATCATACTAAGTGGGGTTTGGTCGCCCGCGGCAAAAGGTGGGCAGCTTCGATGGCAATGCGCGGGTACTCTTCATTTGTCACAATGCATCTTCTCCCTCCAGGAGAGACCTCTGCCAGCTTATCTTTGGCAGCAGCACCGATCATGGTCACGGATCGGGTTGGGGGCGTCGCATATAACTGCTTCGCAGCTCGAGAGCGGCTCGGAGCCAGTGGGGTTTCCTCGAGCATAGCATCCTCCAGCGCACCCTCGGCGGACACGTCAGCGGAGGACAGCGATTGACGACCGTTGTCGCTTTCAAAGACGCTGCGTGTTTGGGGCGTGGCATATAACTGCTTCGCAGCTCGGGAGTGAGCCAGTGGGGTTTCCTCAAGCATAGGACCATCCAGCAGAACCTGAGCGGACACATCAGCGGAGGACAGCGATTGACGACCGTCGTCGCTTTCAAAGACGCTGCGTGTTTGGGGCGTGGCATATAACTGCTTTGCAGCTCGGGAGTGAGCCAGTGGGGTTTCCTCAAGCATAGGACCCTCCGGCAGAACCTGAGCGGACACATCAGCGGAGGACAGCGATTGACGACCATCGTCGCTTTCAAAGACGGTGCGCGCCGACGGCGTTTGGAGACTTTGGTGGTCAGACATTGTGGCTGTCGTCAAGTGGGCGATGTTTGTTTTGATCGCGTGACCGCGATCAAAAGACGCTGACTATAACCTCGACCGCTACATTTTTCCTTCTGCTTTGGTAGTCTACGCCCCGCGGCGTAAATCCCGCGTCCTCGAATACGCCTAACTCAATGCACCTCTCGTCAGCTGTCGCATGCCTTTGCTTCCTCCGGTAAGTCTTATCTTCATTTTTGACTAACAGCTATATGTATTATCTCCTCATCGTCCCCTCTTTTGCTTGCTTTCCATCTCCTCCGCTCTTGGTCGAAACGCTCGCTAACGTGTCTTCAGATCCTCATCTGGTGGTGTACCACTCCCGCGTGCCGAGACATGGGGGAGAGTATTGGCTCTGCCGGCGGGGGTAACCGACTGTGTCTGCCTACGTCTGCATCTTCATCTCCGTCGGTGGCGGGTTCTTCAAGACGACGATGAGCACTTGGAAAGAAACGCTGCACAGTTGGGATGGGAATGGGACGGGTACGTAGACAAAGATGTACCTGAAACCGATTCTGAATATCGATTGTCTTGCTCTTTGTAGGCGGAAACAAGATCGGCAAGGACGCAACCGGTGAGGATTTGAGCACGACTGCCGCACGGGGATCTCGCGCGGGCAGCGCTCCACTTTCACGAGGACGAGGGCTTAGAGGCGCGTCTCACGGCGTACAGGACGTTGTATTTTGGGCGAGGTGCGTTTCCCCGTCTTTGTCCGCGCATTTTGTTTCTTTTTTCTTCCATTATCCTCGACGTCCTGAAATTCCTCCTCCCTTCCCATCGTTTCGTGACATCCTCTCACTCCCAGTCTCCTCCTGTCTCACTTCTTTCCCCTTATCCAATTTAGTCGACTTTCCTATCGTTGTTCTTTCGCTCGTACTTCTACGTCCTCCTGTCTTTGCGTCCTAACTTTATCTTTTTGTTACTATATCATCTATTCTATTTCATCGCTGACATCTTCCCAGACACATTCCCGCGAACAGACGTACCAGCACCTCTAATCGTCGATGCCGAGCCTCGATCTCAGGCCACCGCCCGCGCAAGCGGAGGAGCGCACCATCGCCCCGCACGCGGCGACGCAGCGCAGACGCCGCGCGTACACCGCCCAATGGCGCCTCTGCGCTCGAGTCAACGCCGCCGCATGCTGCGGGGACACACTCTTTCGTCTTCAGCGCCCCACCCCGATCCGACTAACCCTAACCCCACGCTCCTCCACCCGTGTCTCCCGTCTTCCTCTTCGTCCCTCTCCTCCTTATCCCCTTCCTTGCTCCTACCCCACCCCTCTTCATCTGGATTTAGGTCCGGCTCAGCAGCAGACAGCATCCTGCTCCCAACCTACGCCGCCCTCACCGCGCCCGCAAGCACCCTCGTGCGCTACCCAAGCACCATCATTCCTCGCACTACCTCGGCGCCCTGACGAACGGGTGCGCACACCCCGGCATGCCGAAGCGATTCGTCCATCTTGTGGGCCCGCCGCTGGATTTGGCGTTGGATGCGCGGGGGCGGTGGGTGCACAGTGAGTGTTGGCCGAATGCGGGGGTGCGGGCGGGAGTGCGAATAAAGTGGGAACTGAGACGAACCTCGGATGCATTTTGGGATCTTCGCGATGAGGGCATGGGTATGGGTACGGGGCGTGTACGAGGATATGGGAATGAGTATAACGGCGCGACGAGAGTACGAGGAAGCCGTACGCCGTCGTTGAGCGCGAGGGTGGGTGGGATGTCGTTGAGGGCGCGGCGTACGTGTGCGCGGATGGGAGACGGAGGACGATGCGTCGCGGATGAAAGTAGTGTCGGTACGTACTCTTTTTGCTCTTTACCTTACTTTCGACCCTTTCCACATCCATAATCCCCCCATCCCTCCTGCGCCCCTCCATCTTCGATTCATCTGACGTCTTCCCTTCGCAGATTCGGCCCCACGCACGGATCGTGTATGAAACAAGACGCGGTGGCGCGAAAGCAAGAGGGAGACGGTCCCCAAATCGGTATGTAGACGACGGCTGCGCAAACGCACGTCCCACCCCGGGTGGACATAGGCAAAGGAAAGAGCAAGTCGGAGATCGAGGCGATGGACGTTGAGGTCGAGGGCGAGGGCGAGGGCGAGGGCGAGGGCGATGTCGATGTCGATGTCGTCGCCATGCCCGCAGGTCAATCGTCATGCTTCTCGTGTGGCGCATGCATGCTGATGTCTATCGTAGACGAGCCACTGCCGCCACCGCGGGTTTCGCTCGCTCCACCACCGCCCCCTCCGCTCCCCACTCGTCCCAGCAGCACCTTCGGGCTCTGGGCCGTCGCCGAGCACGAGCTTCGCGCGCCTCATTCTTGCATCGCCGCATCCTGGCGCCGGGAGCGTGGGCCCGCGTCCAGTACGGTTTTCCCGGGGCGATGGAGGTAACGTGGATGTGCGGCGGGACGGTGATGTGGGACGCAGGAGGGAGGAGGGGCAGCAGTTAGAGGTGTGGAGAAGGAGTAGGACTAGGAGCGTACCCACTGTGGATGTAGACGGGCCGTGTCCGCGGCTGATGTGCTTCCGCCTGCGGATGCGGACGCTGTCACCGACGCTTCGCCAGCGGCCGCGGGGGAGGGCGGGTGGTAGTACACGGCGCGCGCGACCAGCACCAGCGCCGGTACCCCGAGCCCCGAAGCCGTGGGCCTTGACATGGAACGCGCGTTTATTGAATTCGCCCGCGCGGCGACCTTGATTCTCGAGACGATCCGCGCGTATCGGGACTACGGCAGCGGGCTGAACGCGGAGCAGCGCGCGAATTCGACTGCGGTACGTACGCTCGCCTCGCTTCACTACTGTTCTTCTTGCTTCCGTGCGCCGTTCGTCGCTGACTCATTCATATTCTATTCTTGTGTGCGTAGAACGGGCAAGATCTCCTACAGAACCTTGGAAAGCTCAAGGCGGCGCTGGTACATCGGTACGAGCGACATCCCAAGAGTGGAGCGGTCAATGCGGACGCGGCGCCTGCGTTCAAGGCTGCTGCAGCACAAGCGTGAGTCCCTGCATCCTTACCTTCCTTCCATTCTATCCTAGACCCTTTCTTTCGACTTCAATACTCACACCCGCAGCCTAGTGCTCAGCCGCATCCCCTGCTTAGCTGCGTCGCCTCCTTAGCTGCGTCGCCCGCGCCGACTCAGCCATGTCGCCATGCCCAAAACACACCCGTCGCGCTCTTCGCGCACGCACGCCCGTCGCATGCACGCTCGCCACCGTTGCGCACCCACACTCGTGGCGCACGCAAACCCGTCGCGCACGTCTACTCCTCGCGCACGCACGCCCGTCGCAACCCCCGTGCACTCCCCGTGCAGCCATGCCGGTCGCACCCACGCCCGCGCGCACGCTCGTCGCACACTCCGGCCCGTCGCACACACACCCGTCGCACGCACACCCGTCGCACGCACGCGTCGGCGCACACACGCATGCTCGTTAACACCCCTGCACGCACGCTCGTCGCGCGCTCACGCCTGTCGCGCAGCCATGCCCGTCGCTCGTCGCGCACGCAAAACCGCCGCACGCATGCCCGTCGTGCACGCACGCCCGTCGCACGCCCACGCTTATCGTGCCCCATGCCCGTCGCACGCACGCTCGTCGCGCCCGCTCGTCGCGCCCGCCCGCCCGCCCGCAGCGCCCCTCGCGCACCCACACCAGCCACCCGCACGCTCGTCGCACACGCACGCCCTCTGCCCCATGCTCGTCTCCGTCGTAGTGCACGTACACTTGTCGTGCACCCCTACTCTCCTCGCCCATCCTTGCTCCTCGCACCCGCGCCCGGCGCACTCCTCGCACACGCATGCCCGTCGCACGAAAACTCGTCGCGCAAACCCGAGCACCCATGCCCGTCGCACCGACTCTCGTCCACGCCCACCCCCCCTCTCAAACACCCCTCGTCGCGCCTGTAAAAACCCCGTACGCACGCTCGTCGCTCGCCCACGCCCCTACCGCATCCATGCTCCTCACACGCACGCCTCGTCGCGCGCGCGCAAGCACGCCCCGTCTCGCACGAACCCGGCGCCTTTCCGCCGTCCAGCCCTAGCCGACGAGCTTCTTGCATCTACACCGTCCCGTCTTCACGCTTGCGCTTCGGACGCTCTATCCCCATTCTAGTCCTCACGCGCTGCGCCACCCTGCTGTCCCCCTCCCTCTTTACTTTACTTCCTTTCTCGTATCCTCTCCTCGCTCCCCTCCCAGCATCTGCAAGTTTTGTAGTCGATACCTATGGTCCATTCTCATCTGTATTAATTACCACCCTAATCAATGAGCTTCCAAATCCATGGCCTCGGGCCTTTATTGCACGGCTTGCAGCGGAAAGCGTTAGGAAAGGACAAAGGGACGCTCAATCCAAATTAGGGCAGTGCATTTCCTTTTTTGGACAAGCACAGCCTAGCAATTGACCTTCTCTTCTGTCACCACCAACCTGCAAACCGCCCATTCAAACAGCGAAATCCATTCAATTAGGCAAGCCGTAATATTCACATCTGGTGGTAAGTATCGCTACGTTGTGCCTGGTGCGCATGGCTTCTCTTTGTGTGCTGCCCTTGGACTTCACCGCATTTTCGCGTCTTCTCCCCAAAGCCCACCTGGAATTCCGCAAAAGTCTCTCCCCTGCATTGTGCGACTTTCTGGGGTGCGCCCGTGCGCTGAATTCGCCCACTCACTTTGGCCCGCCTTGAATGCCCGCCCCCCGCCCACTTTAAACGCCGTCAGAAGGTGCGTCCCTTCTAACTCCCATGCTTGCCGTTTGAACTAGCTTCGAAGCTTTACCGCTTCGAAGGCACTTTTCACCCACTGCCGCCGCGCACCCGCAGCCCATCTCTGCCTGCCCCACCCGCCGCGCCTCGTGCGTCCGGCGCCGTCGGCTCCCATGCCCACGCACATCATTCATGATCGCCAATATTCATCAGTCAACTTTGACGCCCTCGCCATCTGGCATTGCACAGCGCGCGTGCCTGGCCGCACTCTCCAGTACCCGCTCAGCCGTTTACCTTCGCCTACGCCGCCTCAACGTCACACCGTCGCGCATTCCCTTCATCTGTCGCTGCCGCACTTGGCGCGACGGCAGAGACTGATGAGAAGATGACGATGAGAAACGGCTCTGGTGTGTGCTGTGGAAGATGGTTGTAGGAAAAAGCAGAAAGGAGCGGAAGATGTCCTGTTCTCTTTCTTGTTCTCATTTCTTCTAATCGTCTGGCTCAAAATAGCAAGGACTCGCAGAGACCGACGTTGGAATGGGGCGGAAACCATTGCGTATAATGTCCGTCCCCTTCATTCCTTCAGATGAAATATTAGCATCATGCCCACCCTGAAAGCAAATCAACTCCTCAAATCTCTTGTTTCCGAGGGCCAATTTTGTGCATTTTAGAAGTCGCCGTACCATCGCTGTACTATTGTTCTAATATTCTCATCCTGGATTCCGGTGCTGGAATCCCTCAGTGAAAACAGACCTGATTTCCAGTCAAACAGGCCTGATTTCAGAGCTGCTTTCTGACTTGGACATGAAATCAGGTTGGTTCAAGGAAAATCAGGTTGCTTCCAGCAGAAATCAGGCTTCCTGCAGAAGAAAACAGGTTTTCATCAGCAGAAAACAGGTTTGCTAGTTGGAAATCAGGTTTCTGTGAGACGAAATCAGGTTTTTGTGGAGGAAAATCAGGTTTCTGTGAGAAGAAATCAGGTTTTGTGGAGGAAAATCAGGTTTCCTGCAGAAGAAAACAGGTTTTCGTCCGCAGAAATCAGGTTTCCTCGTTGGAAATCAGGTTTCTATGCAAAGAAAACAGGTTTTGTAGAGGAAAATCAGATGGGTTTGGCTGAGGATTCTCGCTCCTGAGTCTCAGTTGTAGCGGATTCCGGCTTCTAGGTGGTGGATTCCCACACCTGAGTCCCAGTTTCAACGGATTCCCACGCCTGATTCCCAGTTTTAGTGGATTCCCGCGCCTGAGTCCCAGTTGCAACGGATTCCTGCGCCTGATTCCCAGTTTTAGCGGATTCCCGCTCTTGAGTCCCAGTTATAGTGGATTCCCGTGCCTGAGACCATGTTTTAATGGATTAAAGTAGCAGTCCAACCCTTGGAGCGACTTTATTCAAGGTGGGGCACAAGAAAAATAGGTTTCGGATGTCAAATGTGACTGCTATTGATTTGGATGTGATGGAATTCCGAGATTCCATGCGCTTTGAGCCCATTGCATGTTACGGGTTCGTGTCGTGGCGAAGAAAAAGTAAAGTAGTTGCTGCAGATCTATCGTTCCAATTTTAATTTTCCTTTCTGCGATTCAGACTTTTGTCTCTACTATACAGGTGGTGAATTCGTAGTCCTGACAAATTACATAAATTTGAAGTCGAGGTCAAATCAATTACTGTACCATTTCGTTCAATTCGTAGGGCACTTTGGCGTGTGACGCCGCATACGAATTGATCCTTTCGTATGCGGGCCTGGATCCGTGTGACTTACGAAATTTTTCGTATTGCCCCGCAGGGCCGCCCGGAACGGATTTTTCGGGTCAAACTGGTGGGAACCTTTCGTATGACCCTTTTGTGATACTGTGACCTACGAAATTTTTCGTATGATTTGAGGCTTGTGACCTGTGACCATACTAATTGAACGAAATGGTACAGTAATCTCTTCTTGTTTTCCTATCCAGGAGTGCGCCAGAGCGCAGCACATAGCTACAGACTAAGATTCGACATACTTCCAAACAGACATGATTAACATAACCAAGAGCGAAAGTAGAGACACAGCCAAAATGTCCTGAGACTGGCCATGGTGGGTGTGATGCAAGAATCGTGAGGCTGTGTTTGTCCCAAAGAGGAAATTCGATGCCCTAATCCGGACTCACCCTCCCTTTGGCGTTCGGAGTTATTCAGGCTCTTTCCGCTGCAAAGGCCGGCAATAAAAACCTTGGACATGGTTATGCAGTAGGTACGCTCGTCGATTTGTCGCTAATTTACAGAAGTGAATTAATAGGCCATGCGATCGACGGAATCACAGAGAAGACAGCATAGGGAGAAAGACGAAAGGGTTATATAGAAAAAGAGGAAGAATGGAGGAGGGCCGCGTGGCGGGTTAAGTCGACGATTGGATTAATGTTAATTATGCGAGGCGCAAGCAGGGGATGGGTGCGTAGAGGGTGAGGGCGAGGGAAAACTAGTACAAATGGACAAGAACAAAATCCGATTGAAAGGAAATGGGGTTATCGAAGGTGGGAAGAAGATGTGAGAGGCAGGTGCGTCAATATTGTCGAATGAAGGGAGGGACGAGCTGGCCGATGAGGGGACTGCGTAGATCCAAAGAATTGCCGCACGTGCGATCGGGCTAACGGCGGGACAAGTCGCGGATGGGCCGTACGTGCACCTGACAAGGGCCTGGAAGGCGGGCCGTCTAGCTGGCGAGAGGTGGCAAACGCGCGTTCGATTGGGGTGACAAGCTGGCGAGCATGGGGTCGAGCCTGCAGGGGGAGAGATAGCGGGGCGTCGTGTTACCAAGCAGGGCGGGGAACGCGTGCGCATACGCGAGGCTGCGACCCTTAAGTCATGTTGGCCGCCGGGACGTCGTGGTGGCGGGCTGGCAGGGGAGCGTCGAGCGGGAGGCAAACACCTGTGCGCCGCTGTGACCACGAGGCCAAGGTGGTGAGTACACGGTCGAGCAGGCGAACCTGCCTCTCGCGAGCGGGCGTCGAGGAGTGCCGCGGCGAGGAGCCGAGCAATGAGGGCGGAGTGTCGCACGCGGCGTCGAGGGTCGTATCGAGGTGGCGAACACGAGTCGGGGCGACGAGCGGGGTGCGCAACCGGCAAGGTGGCGGGCCCAAGCGCTGGTGAACGGAACGTTGACCTCACGAGTAGGGTGCCGGGCTGGGATACGGAGTGTTGCGCCTTGATTGCGCTAGACGCGGCGCCTTCCTGGAGGGAAGTAAGGGATACGAAACGAGGGATATCAGATACATAGTAGAATTAAAGGGCAAGAACACACCTCAAGGTCGATAGCGAGGCCGTGTTGCAGAGCTAGTCAAGAAATCGCATCAGCGTCGCGTCTGTAAAAGAAGAGGCGCGAGTTACTTACAACGAAGTAACTCCTCCGCGTGTTCAGTCGCCACGCACACCATCTGAATAAAAGCAGCTCCACCGGGAGCGGCTCCAGGCGGGGGCGTCGTGGGTGTGCTCAGAATCGTGGCCGGGAGGGGATAGGGCACGTATCCACCATGCAAGGTGGGCGCGTACTGCGCGTGCGGGTGGCACCGGCCGTACTAGGGGTGCGGGGGGCCAGTGCAGTAGTGGTGTACCTGCAGTGGCAGCCGCTGAGCATGTCGTACGGGGCGAGGTAGTGATGATGCGGGTGATGCGGTCGGGGGAGGGTTCGTGTGGGGGAGTGGGTGGAGGAGAGAGGTGGAGGACGGATCCGCAGCTAAGGCCGTTCCCGCTAGTGAGGGAACGGAGGCGCTAGTCATACCGCTGTCTGCGTGAGAGGACGTAGTGCATACAATGCGTGGCAGCCGTGTCTCCCAGGGAGGGTCTACTTCAAGGCTATACGTATGGTAGCCGTTTGGGGAGGTCGGGGGACAAACGACGGGCGACTCATGGGTGGTGACATTCAGTCGGGCGATGTCGGGGCCGCGGGGGCGGGCTTCAGTGTAGGGTTACAACTGGTGGGCGGCTGTGGGCGTTGACAAGGAAGACTAGCTGGCCGCCGATTGTCGGACCGCTTTCGGGAGCTTGCGGGGAGCAGACAAAAGCGCGCGAGAGAGGCCGGGCGGTCATATGGGATAGAGGAAGTCGGCCCGCGGACATCGATGTCGGCGGTGGTATCTGCGCGGTGTAGGGTGCATGTGGGGGCAGAGATGCGACTTCTGTCCGTTGCGCGTGCTCGCAGTGCGGAGGGTGCCGAGGGATCATCGCGGACGCCGTTGGGGACGCGGCGGTTGTACGGGTGGCGGTTGCCTACGCTGGTGCCGAAGCGCCTCTCCCTCGATAGTACTTCTTGGTACCGACCCTCACTCGTGGCGTCATACTGGGCTCATTCTCTTCGCTGGCTTCATGGACAGCGGCACATATGCGTTGGATGAGCGGGCATGGGAGCGACGAAGAAATGGCAGAGCATTGCGTGACCGTGACGTCGTAACGTCTTTATCCTCGCCAGTCCTTATGCCGCCTGTCCCGCTGCCTGTTCCTACTCCCAATCTTCCGTTCAGTAACATAGGAAACGTCGTTCCAAACCCCCCAAACGATCCGCCTTCTGTTGCCGATGTTACGTATAGCGGCAAAGAAGTATGCTGAGCGGGCCCGCACCGCGGGTAAAAGGCTTTCTATTTCCTCTGGTGCCGTCTTCAATCTCGTTTCAGCGCAATATTCTGACCAGATCGACGATCAGACCACTGCGGGTGCTCTCGTGTATGAGAATGCCATTCTGGCTGCCGCATCTGGTGGTGGTGCGCCGTGCCTTTGTACTTTTCTGTTTATGTTTTCCTCATCGCAGTCAGCCGCTGCTCCTCCTTGGTTTGACGCCGCGCTGGATAGAGGGCTAGCACCAATTAAAAACCGTCTCGACACCATCGAAGGCCGCCTGGACAGTATCATCACCAAGATTGACCAATTGACGATTTTTGCATGTCAAGTGAGTATTTATAATCTTACTGATCCTTCACCAATATTAACAACACTCCGTAGAACCACAATCGCACTTTGGGAGACGGTCGGCCGGTCGCATTCAAGCCTGTACCTTTCCCCGATGGCAGTTTGCCGTCAGAAAATGACAACGTGATTACATATCTCATTATTCGTGAAAAATACCCGCTCACCCTCCACTGCGGACGCCCACGGCTCTTACCAATTTGACTGTTCTCACCAACCTATCCTATGAAGAGCTGAAGGCATATTGTGAGGCGTACTATCCCGGTCGTGCGTACGGCAATGGGCAACGCCTCCCGGAACGAAGAAAGTCTATTCGTGAGGGAATTGATTGTACTGCCGAGCACTAATTTTCAATTTATGATGTTCAAATAAATTCCGTTCCGTTAATTGTTGTATATACTGTGGCCACTAAAGCCTGCGACCCGTTCCCCAACCACGGGAAGAAGCCTGCAGCTTCATGCGCCACCGCCTGGCGTCGACATCCTTTCGCCTCTCTATGTGCGTCATCCCGGAATGTAGCGCCACATTCCGGGATTATACAGATAGGGGAGCAATGCCCGCTGCTCCTCGCTACGCTCGTCAGCTCCGCGGTCACACAAAAATGGAATGGAACGGGCGCTTGACTACCGTGTCATCGTCAAAATCTAAACCCCAACTAGGCTCATCGCCCCGCCATAATGGTACCGTGATAGTTAATTTGCCAATGACTCCATCCCTGATTAATTTTGCCCTCAAAACCCACCAAAGTCCGACTTTCTCTTGAGGGCGAAATGATGAGTCTGATGATACGGGCTCGAAAGAGTTTGACCATCGGGTTCAATATGATTCGAAATACAGATTTACATAAATTCGGCACCTATGCGGTTCTGGCGCACTGGCGGAATCCTTACCCCCACGAAATGTTGTGCGACGGAAAGAAAGGCTCCAGTCCCACAATCGCTTCCAGATTTATCCGAAAGCAGGTTGGTTGGCGACTCGATGCTGGTACAATGTGTTGGCTTCAAATGGGCTTCTCAAAGGAAAGCGTAAATTCAACCTCCCAACTTTCAAAGTTCGCCTAGCACCCCTCCTCTGCACCACTTTAGCACCGAAGTCGGTACCGGTCATCTATTCGCTACCCCCATTCCATTGCTGTAATAATGCCTCCACTTTTGCCGTCTTTTTCGCGATCTCAGTGTTCCATTGGCTTTCATAATCCAGCGAAAGGTAAACATATAAAAGGCCCCCTTTCTTCGCATTTCCTTTTGCTCTTTTCATCGAGGCGCGCATCCTTCCCATCCAGCTCTGCTCTACCTACACAATGTTCTCCAAGATTCTGGCCTTTGGCCTCGGTGCTCTCGCGCTTGTGAATGCGGCAACGGCGGTCTTTTCTTTCCAGACCCCCATGTTGTCGTGCAACGTCAACATGCTGGGCACGGTGCGTCAACCTCCTAACCCGTTGCCCATTTCCCAAGAGCTTTCTCTGAGTCTTGACCTGTAGTCGCAGGCTGCCGTCAAGGCGTTCGACGAATTACCTGAAGACCACAAATCTGGCCAATACAAGATCTTCAACAAGGCCTTCCCCGACTTGCACCTCGTTGCTCGACAAGCCCTGCAGCCGGTTATGCTGTCGTTCCCTGGTGAGGATCCGGGTGAGCTCGGGGTGGTAAGCAATGAACCGTCGTGCAGCTCGCCGTTGCTGATCTCTCTCAAGTGGGAGATCGTATCATGGGGGGCAGGATACTACTAAGAAATGTCGGCATCAACGCCGGAATGGAATTTTCGGGCGTACGTTCAATTCGATTTGAGGGGGAGCTTGAATTAATGAAGGGACTTCCAGTACGACATCATCGCCTGGTCATCCGGCGGTAGCGCGTTCGCCGTGGAGCGCGCTGGAGAGGAATACGTGGTATGCTGGCTTTCTTTGTCTTCGCCTTCCCGCTACTTATCGTACAACAGATCAAACTTATTCACGAGGACCTGGTTTGGTCTCTCGGAAGTTCCTCTGACAAGGTAAGCACTAATCGGCCCCCGGTCAAAAGCACCTTGAGCTAACCTGTGTGCCTACAGCTCCACGTCGAATCTCGGCAGGGGTTGCCAAAGCAGCTGTGGCACTTCCAGGCGGTGAATTGATGATTGAAGGAACCACAAGCAATGAAGAAAGGTTTCCGTCCCGAAAGATGTACAGTAAAATGTTACTGGCCAAGTAGTCCATCCAATTCTATTGTTTTGTGTTTCATTAGTGTCTCAGACCACATTCTTTTCCTAGTCCCTGAAATAACCTTCGTAAGTGTCAGTAATTCGAGGTAGAGAGCAACACTGTACGGGGAGGCATTTCTATGGCTTCCTTAAAACGATGCACGGGACGGGCTATATGTACATCAGCAAAACCTGGGCCCACTACGTAGCGCTACGTAGTTGGCTATAGTTCGTGTAGGACGGAGTGGATGTCATCTGGTTGCCACCAACCCTTTGTGGTCAGAATCGGAGATTTGTTGAAAGATTTTCGATTTTGTGAGGCAATCCACGAATTTAGGTGAGACTTCTTTAAACATGAATCTTCCAGTAAAGAACTTTCTGTTGAATACTCTGTGCATGATTTCGGTAACAAAAATGCTCCAGTAGAGGATGAATTTGAAAGTTCAGGTGAGACTGGTTTAAACATGAATCTTCCAGCAAAGAATTTTCGGTTGAATTTAAAAGTTCAGAAGAGACTTCTTTAAACATGAATCTCCCAGTAAAGAATTTTCGGTTGAGTACTCTGTGCACGACTTCGGTAACACGAATGCTCTAGTAGAGGATGATCCCAAAATGTATGTAAGACTTCTTTAAACATGAATCTTTCAGTAAAGAATTTTCGGTTGAATTCAAAACTTCAGGTGAGACTTCTTTACACATGAATCCTCCAGTAAAGAACTTTTGGTTGAATACTCTGTGCATGACTTCGGTGACACGAATGCTCTAGTAGAGGATTTTGAAACAGATTCAAAATCTCATCCCAACTCGCCTTTCGTCCCGGTATTTTGATGCCATCGGGCGCGCGGGAAGCGGGGTTGATCAATTCCCTAAATCTCGGGTGATTCAAAGGATTGATGGGCTAAGACAATATTCATTTAAATACGAATTGGGAATCAAAGAATGAACACGAACCTGATTTGCTGCAATAAACCATTCCAGAGTTGCATCTCGGAATGCACTGTTGCTATACGAAACAACCTTTTCGAGCTTGTCGCGCAGATGCGGATCGAGGGTCTGTTGGTGAAGCTTTGCTTTTGCCTCTTCAGCGTCAGCAGCTCCTTGTTTCCGCGCCGAAATATCTTCCTTGAGCTTCGATTTAAAGGTGTTCTTCTTTCACGATGCACAACATATTTTCTGAATAATTACAAGGCTCAGCGCAACATCCGGAGGCGCAAAGAACCGAATACCTACAGCATGCTTGGCCATATGACGCCGGTTCATCGTGGCCTCCGCCATGAGATATTCGGCGCTACACGAGAGTATTGAGCTGAAGGAAGTACTCAAAGCAAAAGAAATCAGGCCCTCACCCGCACGTCATGCATTTGCGATGTAACTTGAGCACTGGACCCCACTTTCCTTTCATCATTGAAGAGGTGCCAAAAAAATTATTAATGTTGGCTGTAGGATCCTGGATCGGGTTTCAATTCGGTTATCGCCACCAAGGGGTGGCCTTCGATGTCCGGGAGCATCCCATCCTCCCACCTTCCCTGAGCACCATCGGATCGGACCCGGAAGTCTTTCCCGATTTGTGTGAAACCAATGCCAAAGTTTCAACCGGTAGAAAAGGAATCTTTCTTTTCTTCTCGGTCACATCTCTTTGTTGGGAACTGAAGCAGTTATAGAACGGAATATGCTTGTTGTCCCTGGCCACCAACTACAATGTATTTTGTGTAGCCTATAGAAAGCCGTTGACACAGGTAATAATTAGGAAAGTCCAAAAGTGCGATCAGCTTACAAATCACAGTGCGATCAGTGTGTTTGTTGTGGTGTGTTAGGCACTGTCATTAGGTGATTGAGGGCAAATTGTGTGGGCTTCCCTACAGGCTCTCTACATAGATGATTGGGGAAATGCATAGTGAACTCATTGTGAGACCTTTGACAAAGTCAGAAGTGCGAAAGGTTGAGTGGAGGCAGCTGTCCCAATTAGGAACACTAACACCGCTCATCCAAAAACGAAAACTATTGCCTGGCCCTTCAAGGCTCAATTCTGCATACATTTGGCCAATTCTTGTCCAAAACTACTTGGTTGCTTCATGCTTTTCTAGCCAAGTTCAGGATCTCACTGTTATTAAGAGTTCTATGTTAAAGCTCCGGTGAAAAGTTGTTAAGCAACGGATCCCGAAGAAATATTTTTGGAAGGTATGTGGAATGTGGAAGGATAGCTGCTATATTTGGAATAAGACGATCTCTGGAAGATAAATCAGTTTCCAGATTCTTCTTTGACTGTCTTCTGGACATGCAGGAGACAGCGGATTTCTGACTGCCTATTGTTGTGGTCTTGCTGAACGGAATCCCAGCTCGAATTTGTCCTGGGTATGATATTCATTGCATCTGAGCCCTGGGGAAGCTCTCATTGTCAAGTGGTTGCTTCTACATCCCCAATGATCAATATGCGGTACAAGAAAGTTGGGAATAAAAAACTGTGACCAGTCACGTAGTAACAAGTCAGAAAGTAGATGAGCGTACAGCCACATCAGCTGCGTACCTCGCTTAACCTCGCTTATCTCGCTTACCTCGCGTAGCTCAGTTAAGAGCTAAATCATAATTTTATGCCATCATGATGGACGAACGGAACATATGGTCAGGTTTGTGTCTTGAATTTGATTTAATCTGTTCATTCTACAGGAGGAGTTATACAGATGTGATGTAGATGGAAACCTGTGATTTTGGAGAAACATTAGAACCAAAAAAGAAATGTCTACGGTAGTACGTGAAATTTGAAAACAAAATATTGTGACCATTCACACCGTAACAAGTCGGAAAGTAGAGGAGCGTACTACCACATCAGCCGCTTACCTCGGCTATCTCGCTTAGTTCGGCTACATGGGATCAGCATCAAAATCTTGATTGGATTCTGGAGGAGATGTTAGAGAAATGGTAAAAGCGATTTGAGGAAGAACTGGAATGAAAAATAGTTAAAGACCACAGGGGTAAGTCAATTAGAGAGCAAGATATTGTGATCAGTCACGCTGTAACAAGTCGGAAAGTAGACGAGCGTACAGCCCCCATCAGATGTGACCCTCGATTAGTGGAGCACAGTTGGGGAGATGTGGGGAAAGTGAAATTTGAGTGCAAAATATTGTGACCAGTCATGCTGTAACAAGTCGGAAAGTAGACGAGCGTACAGCCCCCATCAGATGTGAGCCTCGGCTACCTCGGCTAAGGGCTGAGATCAGACTTGATGGTGTCGCCAAGCCTCGCACAGCTTGGCTAAGGGGCCACATCAGCGGGGATCGCTTCGCTTAGCATCGGTTAGCTCAGCTCAGAACCCAAATCAGCGGGGATGGTGTCGCTTAGCTCGGCTAAGGGCTCGGATCAGATTTGATCGGATCATCATTCATCCCCATGAGTGAGGTCAACATATAGGTAGTTAATATACACCTATCTCTACGGCTCTGGGAACCAGGCCCCTTATTTGTAGTCAGGCTCTATATAAGAATATAAGACAATAAATAAAACCATTGAGGATTGTGTTATATTCATTTAACAAGTAATAAAACTGTATGAACTTAGTATATGTATCGCAATTGAGTTGTCATATAGATCACAGAGGTAAAAGACCTTTCAAATTGAGAGTCAGCTATAGGATCGTGACTCTTATATAACTGTGAATATATAAACATAGAGAGAGATATTCTGTAAAGTTGAAGAGTTGCATTGAATTGCTAGTAGAATTTTCATTACTTGAATGATCAGAATCAAACACTAGTACATGTTGACGGCAAAGTATATCGCCAGATGTTTGTAAGAATCGAATGAATTGTTGAATACAAGGTATAGAACAATATCTATCATTTTCAATTCAAGCAACAACCTATAGCTTGGTAACTACTGGGCCTGTTCGCTTCACAGTGCAACAATTGTGAAGCTCTAATATACTGATCTGAGAACTAGGGCCTTGGTTTGTAGTAAAGCTTTATATAATGTAAGAGATAATTACATTGAACATTGTGTTATAGCCATTTAGTATTGTTGTACATATTGTCAACTCTTGAGGAAACAGAAGAGTCAAGAGGTAAGAAAACTATATGAAATTGAGTTCTGATATACATCCAGAGGTAAATGTCCTTTTTGATTAGAGAGGTAGCTATAGGATGGTGACTGTTATATATCACTATCAACATGTAAACATGGATAGAGATATTTATTAATGTTGACAATCATAATTTGAATGGTCAGATGTAATGAAACACGACTACTTGTGGAGAGTAGTATATACAGTAAATGTAAAATGAATTGTTGAAGAAAAGGTATAGAATCATATATATCATTTACACTAGGACACCAATATGAAATGTACTTGATAGAATAATACAGATTACAGATATTTTCCTGTAACTTCAAGGCCAGATGATACTTACAATGTTTTACAATTGTCCGACTGTCAAGTAAATTGGCCTAGTGGTTACTGAGATATCAGTTGTTGCTAAATTTGGAAATTTCTCTAGTTACAAAACATAGCCAGTCTGGAAGTCCTAATCAAGAGCTTCACAATGGCTCTACTTTCAAGTAAATCGACCTAGTAGTTGCTAAGATATCAGTTTTTGCCAGAAATAGAAATTTCCTTTTTTAGAAGCGAGAATATCAGTGTCATAAAGCTTCTCAGCTACTTTCTAACAGTATCAGAATCATAACAAACAGCCCAGCGGTTGTTGAGATATCAGTTTTCGCCGAAAATAGAAATTTCCTTTTATGGAAAATATGATATATGTCTTGTAGCGCTTCAAAACCGCTTTCCAACGCTCCTAGAATCAAGGGAAACGGCTGAGTGGTTGCTGAGATATCAGCTATTGACTGTTTTGCTGCCAAAAAAGGTGATTTTCCATGCCAACGACTGATCGCATCCCACCACTTTGTATGAGGAAAGTGATTCTAATGGTCAGATCTAGCCCCGCTATTATTTTCAGAATTTTCTGATTTTCGACATATTAAAATATCGAAAACCGCCGCGTTTTTTCGCGTATTTGGCGTTTTCCGCTTTAGGAAATGATCCAATCACAAAACGCTCCATACAAACCATGATCAGGAACACGCTCGGCACCTCTCTGAATTTTTTCACTATTTGATGTTGACTTCGGGCATCTCGGACAGGCCGAAAACGTGACCCACACAGCCACCCGAGGCACAGCCACACGACCAGAGGTGCTGAGAGGCGCGGCATAGAGCAGGGGCACGGTCTCAAGCCGGGTGTAAATCATTTGCTGGAGATCGCCAAGGACAGTGTTTGGAGGAAGGCCGGCGAACATAGGCTCCATGCTTTCTGAGTAGTCCCGAGCGGCAGCCACGAATAAAACGGTGAGACTTGAGTCAAGCCAGCAGGAGTTGTCCTTCCAGCGATAGGACTTCTGGTAGTCTGTTGCGAGAGGCCGCTTCTTTTTGGTGCGCATTAATGCTTTGCCCGTATCCGGAGGCCGCCCATCACTTTTGGTCTTCCCAGTTGCGCGAGGTCCGTGCCGACGAGAGTATTTTGTGAACCCAACCTTTGCAGCGGTGCGCTTCCAGTGCTGTCTGTCGGCACCATAGAAGATTTTAATTCCATCTGAATCAGCAGCTTTCAGCTCGATTCCTGGGGGAGCAGCAAACAAAAGCAACTTACGCGCTGCTGCTTCAAAAAGGCGTTCGTAGTGTTCAGCAAATTTATGAAGTGCTGCGAGCCCGTCCAAGAGAGGCATGAATTGTCCCACCGCTGCGTATATCTTCCAATGCATCGCCTCTTCAGCATTGGTTGTGTCAGGAATCAACTTCCAGAGCTCGGGGTTCATGACACGGAAAGTCGGGAAGAGCATGATGGCATGCGCCGGAAGCATCCACCAGCGAATCCAGCTCTCCGCCCGTGGAAAAGCTAGGACGAAATTGTTTGCGCAGAGCGTGAATTCGTCCATGTTTTTGCACAAGAGCAGCTTCTTGGCGTTGTTTTCAAAGACGTCGGTTTTGGACGGATCCACGACACCACTGATCTTCTTGACCCGGGTGATCTGATTCCGAAAGTGTTGAGCGCATCCCTTCAGCAATGTGGGAGCGGTGGCCAATAGTTGGTCTACCCCGCGCTCTCCCGGGGCATGCTCGAGCCAGAAATCAACGAAGGCGAGAATGAAGCCATTGCGCTGAGCGCCACTGAAATCAACAACCTATGACTATGGGTTGGTTCGAATCCAATGCGAAAGAAATGCTCACATTTGCGAAAAGGTCATCAGTGACCTCGGTCCCACGGTTGACACATTCCCTCGCCATCCCCATAAATAAATGGAAGAAATGAATGCGATAATGTTCGGCTGTCCCGCCGTTCGCATAGCTCATGATTCCCGGCACCCAGCACTTGAGGCGATTCGGTTCGAAGGTCGAACTGACAATAAGCAAACCATTCTTCTCCTGCCAGACCCTATGAGCGGCATCGGACACAATGCCATTAACGGCTTCCTCGTCAATCGTTGATTTGACGAGTTTCGAAGCCATGAAAGGTGTCTGCATGACAATGACGGAGACCTCGCCAAACGCAGCCTCGCGTATGAAGTCGGGGTGTTTCTCCTCGAACTGCGCAAATGCGTTGAGGAAATTGTCCCGTCCAGGGCGATTAGGGCGCTTTAGAACCTTTCGGCGCTCGTACTTGATACGTTGCGCATTGAACAAGACAGGAGAGATGTCGGCCACCGATTCACCAGGGCCCCCAATCCCAGGGCGGCCAACCAGAAGTTTCAACGGCCCAGCCGTTGGGTTTTGCTCAACGATCTTGCTGAATTGGGTCTTCTCCTTGCGTGATAGATGCAGGCGAACAGTGGGACGTGCATGGAGGTGATCACCGCCGTTATCGTAATGCACGCCATGCTTGAAGGTGTGCAACGTTGAAATGACACCGCACGGATGATGCGCGAGCGCCGCTCCACATGAACATGCCTCCGACAATTGCTTCTCTATGCCCTTGGCTCGAGTCTGTGGTCGGACAACGATGTTGCATGAGCCACTGGTGCAGTCAAGAATGCCTTGACATTTCCGACGAGTGACTTTTCCGTCTTTCCAGGTTTCGGCCTGCACAGAACCGCCCAGAGTCCCACCCAGAGTCTCCGAGGCCCAATGCACTCGAAGATTATCGTGAAGTTCGGTGAATTCCAGGGGGAAAATGCGAGTGAAGTTTCCGTCGGGCCATCCATCCCATTCGAAATCCGGTGAACCAACATCTCGAATTGGAGGAACGGTTTGCGACGGGGACTCGAACTGCCGATCCTGAGTTCGGTGTGTGGACTGCGTCGTGGTTGTGCGTGGAATTCGGCGGGTAGACTGTGTCGGGGTCGTGCGGGAAGCCATCCTTGGCTCATATGGGTGGAAACGAGCATGGGCATGTTGAATCTGGGGAGGCTGAGGTCCTAGGGTTTCCTGAAATCAACCCTGGCCCAGACAAAATTATGCATAGATAGACGCACTAGTTCGCACTCTGCGCGATGAATGTTTATCCCCATCCGCCACATACGCATATATGTCGCCGTTAGCATTGTAAAGCGGAAGCGCTGCGGCTCCCAGGTCGTCGGGTACATCTATGAATACAGTGTGGTGTATATTATGCAAGACAGATGGAAAAACCTGGACTGCTACTCACAGACGGGTACTGCAGTGTCCGCCGTGAATCGAGGGCCAAAAAGGTAGCGGGAGATACGCCTAAAGAGATTCTGAAAAAAAATTGGGACAGAGGCCTCACCTTCGAGCTAGTGGCACTGACCATTGAGAGACCCAAATCGTCGCAAGGGAAGGAGAGAGTAAATTGCAAATCGAATTAGGAGTGATCGGTTTCAAAATCTTATCTAATCATCCTCCTCGTCCGCTTCAGGATCATCCAAAATCTCCTGCATTTCCACAGAATTGATATCAGGTTCATCTACGAGTGTGTCAGTTTGGTTCTAGAGAAGATTGTTGATTGTATGTGGTTACCGTCCGAGTGATCGATGCCAGCCCATTCGGATTCACTAGAGTCTGAGGTGGGGGATGATGTTCGCTAGTCATCTTGAGCAAATCAGGAAGGAAAAGAGGAGTGAAACACACCTGGTGTGTGGGGGAAGCACCAAGCAAGATTGGCCGCTTCGTCATGTATTCTTGGAACTCGAAGGGTTCCTGCAGGCGGTATACGAGAGAGTGCGTGTATGGCATGTGAGTGTGCATCCCCGAATTGATGAAGAAGGCTCCACCGCCAAATAGGTAGGTTGAGGACTCGATTCCGCACGAGTGAAGGCGAATTTTTTCACCACAGAAACATGACTTCTGGAGCTGCCTATAAAGGTCGACACCCCGAGCAGCAGGAGCACATTGCAAGTTGATAGAGCAGAAGTCAGAACTGCATTCTAGAACGCCCATGCATTTGCGCCGAATTTCTTTCCCCCTTTCCCACGTTAAAGCCATTCGTGAACCTCGATGACCCGGAAGGAGCTCGCAAACCCAATTGATGGCGAGCTGGTCTGTATCTGTTACCTGCTGAGGAAGATACAAGTGGCGGAACCTTCCATTTGGCCATCCGTTCCAGGTTTCCGGAATTGTCGGCGTCGTGCTGGATGTATCTGAAAAGATGGGCGAAGAAGGAGTGGGCCCAGACAACGCTGTATATCGGGGTTATTTCCGGTGCATACCGCAACTGAATGTTGTAGATATCTTACAGTGCGCATCTTCGATGTCAACTTCTTGGATTTCCGATGGAAACTCGCGAACAGAAGACAGCGCGGCGGAGTTATTGGGAGTGACGTTAACCATTCCAATTAATTGTCCTATGTGGAAACTTGAATTCCGGGCAAATGATGGAAAGGAGTCACAGCGGCATGCGTACCTTGCCGATTGAAATAAGGGACCAGCCGTGAACGGTGGGATCCAGCAAAATATTCACAGAGCCAGCGAGAATATCGAATGATACGCGTCAGATTGGACGCTGCCAAGCAGAGGATTAGAACAAGATAGATTGGGTCAATCATGGGAGCACGAAAGAGGAGGCGGGGCACAGCCATTGATTTCGGACGTCCATACTTTGATTGTAAATAAGACATGCCAGCTTCGCTTAGGCGAGTGATTTACGCTGCTCTTTTGCGGCAGCCATAACACAAGTACTGATTTTGTTCCCGCCAGTTCGCTATCTGCGTCCGTTGGAATTGGGCCGTGGTATCGTACCAGAGGGGACTGGACCACCAACGACCCTTTATATGTTTGTACTTATCATTATCTGCAACGCCGCTGAAACTCGCAACTTCAAGCATGTCTGTTTCAGTATTTATAATACCATGGACAGCAATTCAATGCTGCTGTTTCTGCCGCCGCAAGTTCACTTCCAAATCTGGACAGATATATGTAGTTTGACAAAATTCGAGTCTTTATTTTCACCTGTAGCCCTGTTTCGACTTTGAAACCAGGTAGAGTTTATGTTTGTGCTTCCATGAATAATCACACGAGATGTGGTTGACAGTAATTCCCTCACAGAAGAGAGTTGAAGTTGACTTCCAAATCAGGACAGGTATGCGCGGTTCGACAAAATTCGAGTGTTTATTTTCACTTGTTGTCCTACTTCGACTTTATTATCAGGTAGGGTTTATGCTTTTTCTTCCAGGAATAATCGCACCAGATGTGCTTGGCAGTAACTCCCTCACGGAAAAGAGTGCAAGTTGACGTCTAAATCGGGACAGGTATGCTTACTCTCTTGTTTGCGCTCTCTTCTTCATCGTCTATTTATGAACTATTCACTCTACATCTGCTCTTTGAATTGTACAATTATGTCTTAAGTAGCTTGACCCATGTCTACGCCCATCCTCGTGTCCAACGACGTTCCGGTAGTATATAAGGTTGCATAGCATCTGGTGTATCACGTTACGATACATTCAGAATGTCACCCGATTATTGTGATTTCAAGGTATAGAGCATTGATGTTCTTGTTTTTGGCTGCCCAGACCGTTTCGGTGCCAAGGCTCGTTGGCTGACTTGTTTTAATGCATCACCGAATCAATACAAACAGGTCCAGTTGGAACTAAATTCGACTCGACTTGGACTAAGCAACCCGATCTGAGTCATCAAGTCAGTGGAGCCGAATGGTACTTATTCTCAAAAGAAATGTCGGCGCATCCGAGATGTGACCTACTTACCTACAAGTCTGTGAGAAACATCGATCTAGAAGCAATAAACAAACCCGAACCACTGCCAGTGGTAAATATGTGTACCTCGGGAAATGGCGCGGTGTGGGAGACAGCGGCATTGAGAAAGTGGAAGATGCGGTAGACTAAAACCAGGAGCCGCAGACGAGCGCACGACTGCCGCAGACCACCGCATAACTGCCGCTGAATTGCTGCTGAATTGCCGCAGAACTGCCGCAGCAATGTCACATTGCCGCTGTGTCACGCCCAATGAGTGCCGCGGACAAGGTTAGAATTGCCGCTACATAAGCACGAGTGCCGCTGCATGCGGCATGACTGCTGCTGCAAAGTATAAATTGCCGCGGTGAAAGTGCCGCAGCAAAATGTTTGCATATGTTTGGTTGCCGCTAGATTGCCGCAGACTGCTGCAGACTGCCGCTGCATCCATATTAACTTCGTCGCCCGACGTCGCTCACAATAAATTATTGATCCCAAGTCCATTCGTAAATGATTCATTGGGTACTATAGCGTATAGGACCATGCTACAAGCCGCCAAGTTAGGGCGCTGTGACCGGTTTCAACATGTGCCGCAGACTCGACTACCGCAGACTGCCGCTGAAACTGCCGCAGCATGCGGCAGCGGCACTGTTGCGGCACTGCTGCGGCAAAATCGCTTTGCCCGGCTCCAATGATGTCATTTTTTGTGGCACGTACATTAGGGAAACATTAGAACTATTTCGCGCGCCAGCTCGACTCTCATTATCAGAAAATCATGTTCTGCAGCACAGCCGTTCCTGCAAATTTGCGGGAACAAAATTAATTCACTCTTTTATTTGAGAACCCGGGACCACTTTCTGGAATCAGATAGATAGGTTCTCGGATGAGCCAGTCTAAGCCTCGCTTTACGGGGCCGCACGTACTAAAGGCAAAATAAAGAGAGAAATAAGGGAAGAAAGATAAGAGGGACCGTGGTCAAATTCGAACAAACTGAGGGGGGCGAAATCACACCGCCACATTCCCGTCACCTGCACGGCATCCACGCCTCCATAGGGCTGGGGATAAAACCCAGCGCATCGCGGTGGCGTCAGTGCATTGGACGGGACGCGAAGGGGTGGAAACGGAATAAAGAAAATGGCCTTGAGTGCCAACGGCGGCGGCACAGACTGGGGCTGCAAACGCCAACGACGAGCTCTAGCTAATAGGAGAGGGCTGATATCGCGAACAAAGAACCACGGAATCTAAAAACCAGCACTGCCCCTGGCTCGAAAATGAGCAGCGGCGCTCCTGCGTGTTCTGCAAGACGTCGTTGCGTGAATTTGCGAGCCAATCACTGCACCGTAGAGGCTAGGAACCAACGGAGAGCGCGGAGGCGCGCTGGCTGAGAGTGGCACGGCTTAACGCTGGCTATCCGGCGAGCTGGGTGGAGCCTGCCACTAGGTGAGCTGTGAGCAAGGGCTTGAGATGAGGGAATCCCGCTGCCCAGGCTGCATGAGAATCACCGGGTAGCGCCACCATAGGACACTGCGGTTAGATCCAGCGAATGGTCTACCCGGCGACACGCGCACAGCTATGGCATGGGAGGCAGGCGGCTTACCTCGACCAGATTTATGGCGGATGAAGGAGCGACTGGGCTATGAGCGGGAAAGGATTTAGGGCCGGGATGCAGATCGTGGTGGGAGAAAACAAAGAGACCATCGCTTAACGCTGGTGCCAAATCACCACGAGGTGATCGGGAAAGAGGTGTAAATAAACAACCGCCTGCGTCCGAAAATGGTAAAAAGTTCACGTTTGATCAATCGAGCGCGAGAGAAATTAATTGAAGCCTGTTAAGGAACAAAATTACCCCGTGATATCTGTGCAAGGAGTCCGTCCCTCTTGACGGAAAACTTGATTAATGAGAAGCCTCAAGGTGGATAATAGAGGAGGGCTCACGCAGAGTTCGTGCTTGGGAGAAAAGCGCACACCAAAGGTAAGACGATCGCAGGGGGAAGGGTGGGACGTACCGAATTCACAAGAGCGAAGACTTTCACGGGAAGCACGGACATTACGGATCGCTTGCGGTGCAAATGATTGAGGTGAGGAGGAGGGGAGCGTGGGCGTTGGTCGCTGCGGGTACTGCGTCGTCCGAGCGCAGCATGTTCGAGGGCACGCATACGCCGAGAGAACGAGTGCGCGGTGTTAACACCTCGCGTGCCAAAGAGAAAAGGCATACGAGTATTCGGCATGCGCGGGACTATGATTTAATCTAGAGTTATGGTGGGGCGCGCACACGAGGAGTATACCCAGAGGCGCGAGCAACGAGAAGAATAACAACTCCCTCGAATGCCAAAAGCAATGTCGCAAGATAGGGCGTAACAGCTAGAGCAGCAGCATAATCAAAGGCCGCAATTCAAGCGAGATCTCTTGTGCTGCGAATGGACGTAACATCACCCAGCTACGATCGTCCGTGATTCCCCAGAAAATGATGATCCAAACCGCGTCATTCCCAGACCGAAAGATAGTATCCAGCCCTGGCCGAAGATCAAGCAATAAGCCCCAGAAACAGCGAGGGCAGTGAAGAACTAGGATAGCATACACAGAACCGAAAGCGCGGGAACAAGCTGCCCAGAAAGCCAGAGTAAAGCGGAGACCATCCGATATGGTGGTGGTATGAGATAAAGAGAGCGTAGTTAGCACGTTGTGCGAGAGCGGGTGCTGAATCAATAGGTGATCGAAAACTCCGCCGGCACCCAAATAGTCACATGAGCTTAATTTTTAGCGATTGCTGCGTCTGCAATGGACCAGTGGGCGGCATGGGAGTGTAAGGAAAAAGCTGTTATCGAGCGCGCTGAAAAATGCATCTCACCGAAATAAATGCAGCTGACCAAACGTCGGACTCGCCGTTGAAAAGGTGGCCTCCAGAGTCAACTACTCGAACTAGAATACATCGCTTATAGGCATCAGCAATATAGAAGAAGAGTCCTTCAAAACAAATGAGATTGAGATGGACGCAAGGCATACAAGGGATGGCGAAGAATGTAGATGCAAGTGTAAGTAACGAGACAAACATTAATGGAAAAAAGAACGAAGGGGAGTCAAAGAACACAATACGGAGGCGGCAAGGGAATGTAGCACGCGCGCCCTGAGAGCCCTCGCCTCATAACCCCACTGCTCACGGGCCATTGCGCCCGTACCGTGCCCATCGGCTGCTGCGCCCGCCTGCGCTGCTCGTCGAAGGGGAGTGTGTCGTGGAAGTTGAGTCGGGTTGGTGAGTTTGGAACCGCGACGCGTGAGGAGCTGGACACGGTATGCAACGTCCTCAAGGAGGGCATGCAACGCGCTCCATATATCGACGTCACCCACACCAAGCTCCTCCACCTCACCGCGTCCAAGCCACTATCCAATCCAATCTCGTCGTCGTCCGTGCTGGTCACGTCTGTGGCCGGTGGGGTCGTGAGGATTGTGCCGAGGTGGCTATGGGCGCAAGTCAGTACGAGCGCACGATAAGAACGAAGCAAAGGCACACACCTCCATCCCAGTCCACCCTCCGCCCCCAAACAACATAACTGGATTGAGCGGAACGGCTGCATGTCCGCCACGGTGTTCGCCGGCGCAAAATCTCCCGCGTGCGACACCCACCCCTCGGTAACGTGCCTAAGCTTGGACTTGAGCTGTTCGGTGCGGCCGCGAGCGTAGCTCGATTATGGAGCCGGTCATGCCCTGGTCACACTGTTCAGCTTTCGGTGGAACGTCCCCGAGTCCACCACCCCGCATTCAAATGTCGCCACCCAACTTCGAGATCGTAAGTCTCGGAAATGGCCCCACGACCAAAATCGTCATCGCCCAAGACAACCCATCTCTCCTAACCACCGCGGCCCCGGGTGCGCGGACGGGCCAATAACCACCTCCCGGAGCGCCTAGGGTTACGTCCCTGCTATTTCAGAGAAATAACATGAAAAGTCGATTCCATATATGGAAGGTAAGGCTAGCCGGGTAGCCGGGTCGCTCGCAGAAAAAAGTAAAAGGGCGGCGAGGACGCGAAAGAGGATGCGAAAGCTGAGGATAACGAAACGAGACGAAACGAGAGCCTCGCCTCCGTGGCCGCGGGAGACAACGCGTGCCCCGACCGAGAACGAGAAATACAAGGCAGGGGAGTGACTCTTGCGCTTGTGGATCGTCGTTCCCGTCGTGGTGAAGCGAATGTGAATGGCCCGAACTGGACGTATCCACTGCCGACAGGGCCACGCGCGGCTCATCCTGCACGCTCCACCCCAGCAGCCTCACACCCATAATCTGGATCTCTTCGCTGCGGCGACCGGGATTCACATCGAGGTGATATCGGTGTGCTTTCTCGAAGAGACTCGTCTTGCTGCCGCCACCACGGGACTTGGTGGTCGCATTAGTGTCGGCTTTGCTCGAGGTCGATTTGGAGTTGGAGGAAGGAGGAGGGGTTGGCGTCGGATTTGCGGGCGGTGGGGGAGGGCGAGTGCGGTGCCTCCACCACCGCCCAACACGCAGACTGCATCCATCCCGCCCCTGACCTTCGCGCGCAGCATCTCCGTCCTTCCATCCTGCACTGCGTCCCAGGTAAGGGATCGAGAGACTCCTTACGCCGCCAGCGGGAGCACGCCACGTGAGCATTCCCGTACCACGTCGCATCGCCATCGTACTGCCCGCGCCACTTGCTTCCACCACACGCATGGGTGACGAGCAAGACATCCATGTCACTCGCGAATATCTGCTGCCGGCGCAGAGCGCATGGACGGCGCGAGGGCGAGCGCAGAGTCAGAGCGGCGTGGTATTTCGCCTGCGGGCGAGGGAGTCGGTCAGTGAGAACGAGTTTTCGGGAAAGGGAGCGGCGGGAGGGTGTGACGTACAAGTAAATGTCTCGTCGCCCACAAGCAGCAGCGAGCAGCGGGTCGGATGTCTTATGTATCGAGGGGGCGAGTGGCTGGCACAATGTCAGTGACGAGGAAGAAAGGCGGAGGAACGGAAGGGGAGGAAGGGGAAATCGACGTACCTGGGATGAAGCAGCATTGGATACTGCGGGACAGACACTGGACGAGAGCGTCGCCCATGCGGAAGGCCGCAGCGAGCACAAAACCTAGGCGAAGCAACGACAGCGACAATGTGATCTTCGACGTGCGGCACGGGACAGGTCGAGCGATATGGCGCAGGTAGCGGTAATGGTGATGCTACTGGTGAGGGACGTCGCACTGATACGAATCAGATGTATTGCGATTGCACGGCGCAGGGGAGAGGGCTCTAGGGGGAGGACAGTCGGCGGAGGGTGATCTGCTGGGGGAGTGAATGAGCGAGCGGGATATGGATGAGCGGACGGGGCCATACCCTTGATCGCGCACGAATAGCGAATAGCGGACTGGCGATGTTCGCAATGGCGCAGATACACCTTCGAGGAGTGAAAATAAGATGCCGTCGAATAGAGAAAGATGGGAACGCGGGCGTACCTCGCACGAAGAGTCCATTGTAAACTAAGGGAAGCAGACGTCGCGTGCCAGTCGACAACGTATGAGCTGTGGCTCCGGTCATAGCTGGGGACGACCGATGCGCGGTGTGAGCGCGCTTTGATATCAATACGACAAAGGGGTGCACACACCTCTTTCCTGGGGAACAAGACGACTAGGAGACGAGCGCTAGTAGTTCCCAGCAGTATTTCGAGCCAGATAATAACCAAAGAAGCAGCAGATAGTCGTCCAAGGGCAGTAATCCCACCGCCGAGATTAGAGACCGAGTAAGAGCAGCCTAGTCGGCAATATCTCGATCCGAGCCCTAGTCAACGGGCGCGCCTAGTCAGTCTAGACCCTAGATACCCTCGACAAGCTCCCAGTAAGCCTCTATACACTCCAGACGATTCTGAAGGCGCGGAATAGGCTCCCTTTTCTCTAGAGTTTCTCAGAGAATCCGAGCGCCCAAGGCCCAGGAAGGGACAAGCAAAGAGCTTTATAAGACTTGTATATGCCTTGGATATGAGCAGAATAGGCATTGGGAGAAGCTAAGAGGTCGGCGTGGTGGACGGTGGAGGACAGATACGGATGTGGCAGTGCCGATCATGTTGGCAAGGAGTCGGGCTGCAAACAAAGGCGCTTGGTCTTGACAGTCATGGCGACTTTTCGCTTTGTACATCCCACACGCTCTGGGTTCTGTTTTTCTGCCCGATCGTACTCCTTGCTGCTTGGCTTCCTGCTCCCGGAATTTTTACTGCTGACATTCGACGGATTCAAGGTCGCGGCTCGCCTGCTCGCAGTTCCTAGCAGGATTTTCAATAGATTTTCAGGGGTTTGAGGATGCAAAAGCTTCAACTTCTACTGCTTCTTGAGATGTTCGAACCCATGTTCGTCGATTAGCATCTTCTCCTCTTTCGCAGTTGGGGAAATTTCTTCCGGAACACGTTTCGTAGGGAAGGAAGTGCCTGCTTCCAATCTCCCGAAATTCTGTCTGGGTCGAGTATTGCACGACCCAATTCAAACGCGTTATCTCAATAGACGATGACATCTGTGGCTTTGACCATTCAATTCCTCGATCGAAACTCTGGCCAACCCCGTCTCTGCGTGTGATTCCTCTGGCTCGCGACAAGTCTGTCTAATTCCATTAAACGACGACATCTGTGGTTTCGACCGTTGATTTTCTGGCTCCAAATTCTGGCCGATCCTCCTCTCTGCGGTTGATCCCGCTGGCTCGCGACAACTCTGTGTTGAGTTCGCTTCTCCGGAGGTTTCCGCTCTTGGCGTCTAGATTTTTGGGTCCCTTTTAGGTAGTGTCCGCGTTCCTCTATCGGAGGCAAATCTGGCGCGTCGAGGTACCACGTCAATATTGCAGACTAAATTAGTCCGTCTGTTTCAACCAAAAAAAAAACCGGTCTCACGATCGCCAGTTTACATGCGCTCGTGATCCGTGTCGCCGGCGCCAAGCCAGTGCAGCCTGCTGCGCGTCTTGTCGATTGACTCGTACTCATAATCTCCCCAGCGCGGGTTGGCTAGCGTCCGAATGGCGTGAAGGGCGCTGCCTAGAACACAAGAGTCAAATCTCAGATGGAGGAAGCAATGCGCGACAAGATTGTGTCAAGAGGAACAGAAACAAATACAAACCGAGTGCATTTAGGAAGTGTTGCAGAAACCGGAGAGACAAGCCTTCAAGTCAAACAACCGCCGCCTTGAAATTTTCGAGTCGGGTGGAGCTCAAGTGACCCACCACAAACCGGTCAATTTCGACTTGATATTCTATGGATTCCGAATAGAGCTGAGAATTCAGTTTGATTTTTGCATTTTATTCCATAAATATTCAGGGGCTCAGGAGGTGGTTCGCCCTGACAGAGTCGGGGTGAAAGCTCATGAACCAACTTTGAAGTGGATGGTGTTCTATGTACACTTTGTGGTCAAGCCCAGTTTCGATGCTGAAATTTCATTCAATAATTATCTCAAGTGGAACTTGGCCTCAAAACTCGACACCCTACACGGCTTGCTGGAATAATTTGGCTTCGTTTGCTTCCTTCCATTCTTTCACCAATTTATCCTAACTCGATCTCCCTGGATTCAAATCCTGTAGTGGATCTGATTGAATTGCCATGCACCGGTCGCGGAACAGACCTGTATGCATTCGTCGTGTCCTACTTTGGTTGGCTTTGGGTTATTAACTGGTATCTGAAAGCGGCCCCCTGCCCCTCGTTCTCTTACCGCCGAGACTATACCAGTGCGAGACAAGGTACATCTGTGTGCTTAAATTTCGGAAGCAATTATTGATTTAAATTTCATGGTGTAGACATTAGATCCCACCACGATAGAGGAGGATTCCATTCGGACGCCGGCCCGCATGGGGCGAGGGTATGTTTCTGAAGTGCAAAGGCACACATGCAAGTGATATAGTTCAGATCTTCGTAGAAAAGGCCAAGCAGCTTCCCCCTCTCTCCCTTCCTTTCCACTGTGCTCCGCGCTACCGCTCTGCCCCCAAAATTGAAGTATCCAAGTCATTGTGAGACGCCGACCCTCCGCCTCCACGTCCTCGCCCTGGTCGCGAATAATACCTACCCGATCCGTCAGAAAAAAGGATAGATTGGTCGAGACAATTGCACTTTCCTGACATATGATAGAAGGTTGTTCATAGGCTTCGAATTTCAATCTTAAATCTTTTGAAGTTCGGTATTCAACTATACAAGGGCGTCCTGTGAATTCATATCTCAAAAATGCCTCCCCTTTCTCTTTGTAACATTTCCCTCTTTTCACTGATCTTCTTGAATGGACCTTGTTGGATTGGCTTGCGACCAGTGCCACAGATCAAAACTCCTAAGAAAATTCTTGCATACCACCTTCGCAAAGGAGACAATATCATTTGCAAGACTGACAAGGCCGAGATGTCTGAGATTCGGGAGGACGGTACCATCAGGGTAGGAAAAAAGGTTGACTATTCAACCATCAGTATCTCCGCCTATGATGTCGATACGGGAACAACCGGATGCTATCGTATTCCGATATCGTTGGTGCCGCTGTTGGAAAATAGGTAGGTTCGATGTTGGTTCGAGTTGCTTCTGTCCTAATTTTGCTTTCATTAGCCCGAGCGCAAGATTGAAGTTATATTTCAAAGAAAATTGTACTGTTTTGCATACATCGCAGACGTGTAGTCTCTAGTCTCCCTTCGTAGACAGATATATTATTGACTGAGGTCGGTATTGAAAAGTAACGTATTTAGACTGTACGGCTTTTTGCGGAGGGAGGTTCATATGTATTAGAATGCGTCCAACAAAGCCAAGTAACGGGAGTGTAGTACAAAGGAATCATCAGCCCGGGTGTTGTCTTCTCCGAATCCTCTCTCCTCTGCTCCACGAAATCAAACAGGAACACGAAAACCTACCACAAGGTTCAAACACCCCCTCTTGAATAACAGCTCCTCGTCAATCCTTAGCGTGAACCGCTTAATCCGAGAATTCGCCATGTGCAGCTGGTTGCGGAGCATGTCGAACACGGGCATCGTGCTGAACACGATGGAGGGGCGCAGCTCTTGTTTCACTATGACCGTCTGCGTGCGCGGGAGTTAGCATCGACTCCATCTGGTGCTTAGCGCGATAGGGAAACTCACACTGGAAGGTTAACACATCGTCAGTATGAACAAGTAGCAGGGCACGAGGGAAGAGAGCGACACTCACAAAGTAATATACGTAACCAGCATGGTTATGTTCGGGATACAGTTATTCACGGTGTTTGCGACCTATTCGAAGATCTATCCGTAATTTCATAAATACGAGAAGAGAAAATTGGACCAAAATGATGGATGAAAGAAACGAGCAAGACTCGACGCGCCTCACGCTTCAAGTTCCAAATCCAATGCAGCTCGTCCTCGCGCGAGCATCCATGCGCGCGAGCATCTTGGACTCCCGCCCGAAGAGCTTGATCATGCGGAGGACAGACATCGCTGCAGCGAGAGTTAGCAAGCGGCGACGGAAAGAAACAATTATGTGCAGAGCAATATACGCTGGACGTAAAGACAGTGGGCAAGGAAAATTTTAACCAACGAGGAGAAACTTGAAGGACGGTGAAGATAAGATTCCACGCAAATAGTCACTCTCACTCTAATCGCCCCCACGCACGCATCCGCCGCGCGGATGCGGCCGCGCTGAATGTGCTGCAGGATGCGCGCGGCGACACCCGACAGCGGGAAGAACAGCGCTATGGTGCCCATGCCGACGAATGCGCTGGAAGAAATAGAAATGGAAAAAAGAGCGAGTTAGCGTTACTGCCATCGGTGTCGAGGAAGAGCCACGAAAAAGAAAAAGGAAGCCGGGCAGTCTAGTCCCGGGCGGCCCACCCTCATACACCGATGGAGGTGATTTTTAGATGCAGTAAACGCAACGCCACGCACCTCCACCCCAACACGACCCACAAAACCAGCGCGCAGAAGCACACCGTCACCGGCATGTAGAACAAGAACAGCAGGAAATGATAAATCCGCCATGTTGGTCACGTTGCGCAGGTCCGTCGTGACGAGGTTGGAGATCTGCCCGATGTCAATGGCCGTGCTGCGCTCTTCGGTGCTGTTTTTACTTCAATTGCCGAGGGTTTTCTCCTTCGTGTGTTTAGTGCTAGAGCAAGCGGTGGTGCCCTGCGCGGTTTCGCTGTCGGACTCTGAGTCCGGGTTGAGGGTGGTGGCGTCGTCCCCACCTCCGCCCTCTGCAACTCCGGGAGAGTGCGTAGTACGAGGAGCGTCGGAGTCGACGTCGGGCGTCTGCGCCTTGATGCGCACACGCAGCGCGTGCTCGAAGATGAGCTCGGTGAGTAGGCCCTCGACTTGGCAAGTTGGACGAGGATGCACATTTAGAGGGCAGGGAATGTGTCAGTTCCATCGAAGTCGTGCGGTAAAAGCAAGGGAAAGAAACGTAAGGTATTAGAAGTAGTGGAAGTAGTATAGTATGTAGGAAAAAAAGATGGTGAGCAATCGCGCAAAAAAATTAATGTAGAGTGGGCAAGCTCAGGAATTGGAGAGAAACGCGGAAATGAAAGGGAAGAAAAAAGGCAGGTGGGGAACCCAATAAAAGAGGTAAAAACCCCGCATTGCGCAAGAGGCAGGGTCTTGTCGATTTTCGTCTGATACAATAATTGCAGGACAGGCAGGCACCGACAGCCGATAATACGCCTGCAGCGCGACGGTGCCTGTCAGCGGGCCGAGCGCGAGCCAGGGGATCCAAACAATCGGCCGGATGTCGGACGCGGTTTCGTCCTCGAGGTATCTGGGGGCGGGTGCGTCAGCACGAGCGAGGGGTACGACGCGTATTAAAACCCTTCACATTTTTATTATGTTCTGACTCGCAATCTGAAGCGCAGGGGAATACGCTGCACTACGACTCGACCGGTACAGCGTCTCAATTGTTGGAAAGATAGAGGTATGGGTCATTTATGAACCTGTGCAAGTAAAGGCACGTTTCACTCAACTCCAACTTCAGCTCAGCGCGGGTCAAAATCTTGAATCAGCAGCCCGACTTGGCTTTTTGGTCATTCGAATTCGGTAGGCGCAACTGGAAGGCGTCGCGTGGACTGGTAGGTTGAGTTCATCCATTTTAAGCGCTGATACTGAATTCTTTCATTCGATGGGTCTCGATATCTTATTCAATGTCGGAGAAGATGCGTCAAGTTGCTTTCCCGTCAAGGTACTTGTGGTGGCAAACACGTGTGCCGTGCGCTTGCACGAGTCGCGCCGCCATGCCAAGGCAGCGGGGCGGCGAGCAGTGGAGGTGGCGAGGTGGCGAGCGCTCCCAGAACGGGGCATGCGGTCGGCAAGGAGGGCGCCGAGCTGAAACATCGAGCATTAAGTGCGTAAGAGCGAGGATTCCGCGGGAGGCAGCGCATTGGGGACGGAAGAGAGAAGGGAGAAGGAATGGAAAGACGGACGGAGACGTCCACACACCGCCGCCCAAGCCCCTCCATTCCCTCATGCGCAATGCGCACGAGAAAAGAAAGCCACGCACCATCTATGTACTGCAAAACGATGCGTCCCGGAGTTTGGCGCGGGGGCGGGAAAGGACTGGTGCTCCGAGGAGCCATCGCGTTGGGTCTGGTAAAACAGAAAAACATCCGCGTCGTGGAGATGCGGGGCAGCGGTTCGAACTTAACCTTAAGATTCAGTGGTGGCCAGCGCGTGCGCCCTCTGAGACGTGCGGTTTGTGGGTGCACCGCTCCCAAGGTAATTTTCATGGCGGCTGTGACTGCTTTGCGAGGATATGGTTTTAAAAAAATCACTCACCTCCAAAATTCGCCCAGTCAGCATGATCGCTATCCCCGACAACATCCTAGCCTCGAACGGTGGATTCAACGGCCGAAAGGTCATGATAGGTTAATGGCCAAGTTCACAAATGAGAGGTATGTACATTGTTTAGATTTGTACCGGGGATTTACACGATAAAAAATCACTCGCCTTGCGGAAATGCCGAGTTGAGGTGACGGCTCTGTCCGACACAGGGGTGATACTCAGGACGACGATGTCGAGAGTACCGAGACTCGCGAGCGCTGCATCTCGCAGCGCGCTCGACTCGAGCGGCCGGTGTTCGCACCCAAACCGGTGACCAAGGACGGTGTTATTGGCACTAGAAAACAGCCGTGTAGTGAATCAACATTGCGTTGAGGGAATATAATGAATAAGGAAACCCACCTGCAGAGTCGAGTTTGGGTACGCACGATATATAGATATCTTTCCCCGGTGATCAGGAGTTCCCACTTCGGTTCGCGCTGGTGATGATGAGAGGCTGGTTTATGTACTTTAAATGAAGGAGATGATCAGAAATACCCCCATTCTACGGAAGCCAAGACGTACCAGCTCTAAGTTTGGAGCAAAGGAAGGCAGTCGCGTGAAGGGAAAAGACTAACCCTTGCCATGAGCCTCTTCGGCAGCTTCGCCTGTGCGCCCGACGTGAACGGCGGCGACGACGATGTTCCCTAAAGGACAGCCAAGCACGTTAATACGATGTGTGGGGACGATATGTAAGAAAGAAAATCACTTGCATGCAAAAATGTCGAGGCAGCGTGATCACCGTCTCGGACAATGCGCACGACTCCGACAGCGACGGTAGCGGCCAAACCAGCATTTGCGGAATATGATTTGGGTTCTGAAGGAAACCATGAACACGGAATAGAGTCGTGTGGGGGATATGTGGCAGGAAATCCGTCACCTGCAAAAAGAGGCGAGTAATGGCCGCTGTGTTCGACAGTGAGCACGGGGCTAAAAACGTCGGTGGAGGGGAAGCGGTCGTCAAGGACGATGTCCGAGGTCCTGAAGCAGAGCCACGTACGTCAATTAGATCTTTGTGACGAGATATGTGAAAGAAAAATAACTCACCTCCAAAGATGCTGAAGTCGGTGATTGCTTTCTCGAACAAGGCGCGCGATGCGAATGGTGGTCGCAGCAAGCGGAGTGGCATGGTAGGACGATTTCAGAGATTCTAATGGAGGACGTTGGACGTTGATTAGAATTGTGTGAGGGATATATATGAAAGACAATACTGACCTGCAGAATTGTGCAGTTAGCGTGATTGCTGTTTCCGACAGTGACCATGAGTCCAACGATGGCGACGATGGCCAATCTGGCTTTGTAGGGCGATGTCAGACACTCTGTAGAACGCATAAGCACATTAATTACATTTCTTTGAAGAGATATACGGAGGGAAAAAACTCACCTTCCAAAGTTGTCGAGTCAGAGTGAAGGTTGGACCGCGCGCTCGACTCGAACGGCGGCGGCAACAACAAAACGATCTTTCTAGGACGATCGTATATCCTAATGAAGAGCCATGTGTTGATAAGAGGTGTGTCCATGGCATTGAATAAAAGAACCTACCCGCAAAAGTGCCGACTTTAAATTTGGGTCGGCGGCGTCCCCTTCGCAGCCTGTGGCGGAAAAGTCATTGTGGCACGATGGGTTAATTCCTTTCGGCGGCGGCAGGAGCGTACACGGTTGCAGGCGGTGGAGCAGTGGTCTTGAGGGTCGGTGGCGGCGGCGGGGGCACTACCGAGAGAGGCCGAAGCGTGCGCGGCAACGCTACTGCTTGGCTCTCCCGGGGGCAGTTTCCCGGTGGCACGCGGCGATGGGGTATGGTCTTGGGGACTGGTGGTGGCGACGGGCACGGCGAGCAGGGGTGGGGCCGACGCATGCGCGGCAACGCTACTGCGTTGGCCGCCCCCTGAGTGCGGTCGTGGTGGCAGACGTTGAGCGTGCAGGGTCTTGAGGCCTGGGGGAGGGGTTGTGGGCGCCATGGGCGGTTCTGAGGTCGCTGGAATAGCCAGAGGCGGCTGTGTTTGGGTTGTGAGTGAGAATGGGTGGTGGTAGTGGTGAGTAAACAAGCACATCTGAACCACGTGAGGTGCGCGTCGTGGATATCAAGCACGTGAGGCTGTGGTGATGGGATCAGAAGCGGCGCCTGAGTTGCGTTCACCTTGCGCCCGATTGGCGCGTCGTCGTACGCGCACGTCAGAACAATGGCTTTTCAAGCAAAATATCTCACCGAAGCCTGTGTGGGATATGGTCTGACACCACCGATGTTAGTCCTGGGTCACACAACAGTCTACGCCGGAGGCCAATGCCTCAACTACCTGATAGGACGCCGTTGAAGTTTGCCCTTGGTTGGGTTGCAGAGAGGAGAATAACCCATCACGAAGTCCGGTTTGATTACCCGGATTTGGGACATCTGCTTTTGTTCATCACGTTGGCAAGTCGTATACTCAATATACCTGGTGTTTGGGATGAAAATCGGAGGAAGGCGTCGAGCCTTCGATCTTATTTGGAAACCGACGGTGTTGTTATTCGGGACACGGAGCCTTGGTTCTGCAGTACTTGGTTGGTGTTTTTTTGAGTATTGAATTGGAGGTATCAGGTATGACTCAATGCGGAATTTAAGTTCTCGAGCTTACGATATCAAGTCAACCTGTTGTTCTGAACTTGAAGCGAATTCAGCTAGGAAGGCATCCAGGCAAACGAATTGAAGGATAACTCACTGGCAGCACCCAGTTCCGCCCCGGCCTCATCTGCGTTCGGCGAAGTCAGAATGAGATCGAGGTAAAGACATGGATTACTTACTGACCGCAGATATACGACGTGGCGTAGACGCATTTTTGCGGCGGAATTCAACTCAAAAGACACCCGGATAGGATACTTGATGGCACGTCGTCCGCCTGGAAGAAAGATATAAATCTAAATAAGAGCAGGAATGCGAATACCGGGTTCCGGTTCAATGCACCGTATATTGAGGATCCTTTTCTTCTTTTTTGTCTCGTCTTTTGAGCAGGCCTGACATCTATTCATTCCAGCCAACCCAAGTACCCCGCGTATGAGTCGGCGACACACTCGTCAGACAACACTTTCCTCCAGAACGCCACCTCGACTTTCAATTCGACTGAAATTTTCATCGCCAAAGAGTAGGTCTGCGCTTTCTGGCCTGGAATTTTGGTGTGGAGTTCTGATCCTTTTTGAATTGCGTAGATGGCGGCCATATATCGCGAGCTTTTTGGAGACACAGCAAATGTGTATCGTTCTATAATTTCCCGTCCCTTTGAATACCTTGGCGCGTGTTGAAAAATGCTGACTCAAATGCACACCTACCCCAAACACCGAAAAGCTGTCCACCTCACCGATATGGCACCAGTCTTAGGACGAGTACCATTACACGCCGCAGATGGTCATTTCGATGCCGATCACCGCGTCTGCAGACCTCCAGGCGCCGACGAATAGTGGGACTGAGCTGAGGGATATTGCAGAGTGGGATCGGTGCATGTTCCATTTGAGTGAGAATCTGGTTGAGTATTCGATGCAGTGACGTACATATTTCGCGGTCAGGTTTCAAGAACCCCATCCCCAAAGAGTTCATTGATGTTGAAATGGCCCAGATTACAGGCGCACGCAGGTTAAGTCAGGAAGCTAAATAGGAGGGCCTTGTTTCGCACCGACGAAGTCAGGGTCAAAGGCAATGAGACACAAGATGTTGGCGCAATTGAGTGTTGAAATGAGCCCAGATTAAAGTTGCACCCAGGTTAAGTCAGGAAGCTAAATATGAGGGCCTTGTTTCGCACCGACAAAGTCGGGGTCAAAGGCGATGTGACACCAGATGTTGGTGCAGTTGAGTGTGGCCCCTGATTTGGCGATGGGAATATAGTGGTACTTAGGGCCATGAATATGCCAAGGAAGGTGGTAACAGATCACTGTGGTGCCTATCTATCTTATCCGTGTACCTGGTCCCAGGTACGATCTGTTGTGGCTAATTTGAATTTACATAAAGAAAACGGTCAAATCGAACTTGTTAGCTATACCTAGTGCGAGATGGTACCTGGTGTACCGGTATGGATCCGAATTTAATGTAAACGTAGGGTCAAGCGACCTTTGATGCTCTGGGTTAGGATTCTGAGGCATATTGACGAATTGAAAGAAACCTCACACCTGATTCCAACAAGGAACCGTATTGAATGTATCGCCAGATCCAGGCAGGCAGAATCAGAGGCAGGTATATGTACTGGGCGATTCATAAGGACTATTCAAGAGGCCAGTCAAGTTGAAGACGCACCTAAAATCCCACCAAAATTGAACCAGTCACTCCCCGCCGTTTGCACAAACCTTGTGTAATCCTCGGCCATTTCAAGTACGATTGGTTTCTCATAAAACATTGCACCTTCCTACACGTAGAAGATGCGCCTCAGTTTCGTGGTTCTTATTTTCTACCACGAGCACATGGCACAATAGGTCTGGGACGGACTTGAATGAAGATAAACACCGTTAAAGATGACAAGGAATAAGGCACACCAAGGTGACGATGTTGTACCACCAGATCCAAATTAACTGGACAGCAACGTTGTATCTCCTGCACAAGACGCAGCGACGGGTTTTGTCATATCAAATATCATCTGGGAAAATGCACCTTCATCACTTGGTGCTTGACACTAAGTTCACTTTTTGCCCCAACTCCGCCGGGGCGAAAACCCTTTGCACCCCTGAGAATATATTGGAATTTAATTTCAATCAGAAAATAGTACAAGAGAAGGTGTGCTATTTCTTTTCGCCGCATTGGATAGGCTTAGGATTTTCCCATCCTGTACGGATAGCATTCAAAGACGGCTCACCAGAAGAATTTGCTCCATGCTTGGTTTTGAGCGGCGAGGAGGCGAAGACCGGTGATTGGGAGACCAATGTTTACCCCGCGGTCGTGGACAGCACAAATCCGTAAAGATTGATGACCGCGATTGAAATTGAACTGAGGCACGGAGATGGGTTGGCTACGTGTGGCTTTTTTAATTGAAGTTCGAGTTAATAGTTAGAATTTGAACGTGGGAGGGGTGAAAGGGTATAGAATAGTCGGAACGAATCAGATTGAAGGCCGGACCTCTCACTACATGGCCATGACTTGGAAAGAGGTTCAGGATATGTGAATAGATACGAATAAACATACTTAGTTGCAAGCTGCAGGAAGAGATTGAAATGTGTTTGAATTGGACCATAATCGAGTAGAACTTGAAATCGAATTGGACTGGGTGAAGTTGAGTGGCATAGATTGATTAGAGAATGAAAAAGGGAAGCGGAATGTGGGGTCCGTGACAGTTGTGATCGTTGTGTCTGACTGAATAAGTACGAGGGAGCGGAATTAACTGATGCGTACCTCTCTGCTAGTTAAATGAGAAAAAATGGATTGGACGTACGATTTCCACAAAAAACGCGGGACAGGCCGAGATCCAGTAGCAACGAAGACAGATCTATACTTATTTAGGTTTGTAGCACGGGAAATCCAACTCACAAGTCACAGAGGTGGAAAACAAACTGATCTTGGCGAGGGCGTTCCCTCTAATTTCTCGACAAGGGGAGGCATAAGAATAGACACGAGCGGTGCATTTGATCAGCGACGAGAGCAGTCAAAAGATATGGGGAAAAGAAAGAAATTGACCATAGCAACGAACCTGATTCTGCGGAATCCTTTCTTGAGTATTGTGGTCTTGAAGGGAGGGACGCAGTGAGTGGCTTTGCAGACCATCGGCTGAATCGCACCTATATGACAATTCAATTGAGCAGGCACGAAATGAGTCCGACATCGAATTTGGAGCAAAGAACTTATAGAGCATCAACTGACGTGGCCGCAAACCGATTGGGGTACATCGTGAGGGAATGGGCGTGAGATGAGATGATAAGGAATGGAGGTGGGACGAAGAGATTGTCGATAAATCTGATTGACCGAAACTGGACGAGGCAGAGCTACAATTAGTGCACATGGATAATTGGTCGTGGCACTCACGAGTTCCACGGGACACGCACAGCATTCAAATGCGGTATCAATTCGACGCAAGTGGTGCAAGACGAAAATTACCAAAAAAGGAAATATCTCCTTGGCTTTATAGCTCGTGAAATGGATGGAATTTGGCCATTACATTCTGATATGAACGACGCCCGAGCATCGGCAAATGAATTCATGTCCAAACACACAAACTTGGATAAGAAAAACTAATTAATGAAGGTGTGGTACAGAGAGTAAATGAAATAGGACGAACAGATGATAGGTACAGGTACATAAAAAAAAGACATCTGGAGATCAAGGAAACCCGCGCGGGGGACGCTACACCAGGAACGGGCATACAGCCGCCTGCGTTGCCAGCCACGTCCCACCGCCAGCCAGAGGACCGTCTTGCGCGCTACGCGTCTGCGCGGTCTTGGGGTGGGGACGGTGCAAGATGCAGCACGTCAGCGATGCTGCGTACCTGCGCGCGCACCTCTGGGTCCGATGACGAGGAGGGTGGGGTGCGCGTCGAATGCGCGTCGTCCTCGTGTCGCGAACGCGTGCGGGTTTAGGTGGAGTTACGGGCGTGTGCGAATAGGTGCGAGTAAGTGCGGGCATGCGCGGCGAGGGCGTGGGCGGGTAGATGCGGGCGTGTGCAGGGAGGTGCGGGCAAGTGCAGGTGTGCGCGGGCGTGCGTGGGTAGCCGCGGGTAGGTGCCAGCTTGCGCGGGTAGGTCTGGGCGTGCGCGAATAGGTGGGGGCAGGCGCGGGCGTGCGCGGGTAGACGCGGGTGCGCTCCGTCGCGTGTAGGTAGGTGCGAGTGCGCGGGGATAGATGCTGACGTGCGCAGGTAAGCGCGGGCGTGTGCAGGCAGACACCGCCGCGCGAGCAGGCGCCGGTGTGCGCGGGCGTGTGCAGATGGGCGCAGGCGTGTGCAGGTACGCGCTGGCATACGTCGGCGGGCGCGGGTAGGTGCGAGCGTGCGCGGATAGACATTCGGCGGGGCGCACGTGTACGTTACGCGAGTAGGGGGGTAATGCGAGGGGCGTACGAGCGTGGACGGATGGCCGTGGGCTGGGGAGACGACGGCGGGGCTTCGGGGCGGGGCGTAGGCTTCGCGGGAGGGGGTGCGGCCGGTGAGTCCGAGCGTGCGTGTGTTGGCGCAGTGGGTAGGAGGCGACGGGACGGCTGCGAGGAGCCTACGCTGCGCGAGCGGGGAGCAATACGTGGCGTGCAGTGGTACGCAGACGGTGCGCAGGCGAGGAGCAGTGCGCGGGCGTGCAGCGGTATGCGGGCGTGCAGCGGTACGCGGGCGTGCGGCGATACGCGGACGGGGAGCGGTGCGCTGGGGTGCAGCGGTGCGCGGTGCGCGGGCGGGGAGCAGTACGCGGGGGTGTAGCGGTGCGGAGGGGCGGTGCGGTACGCGCGTAGGCTACGCGAGTAGGGCCATGCGCCGTGCAGGTAGGCGTGGGGTCGACGGGACGTGGTGGGGCATGCAGCAGGCGTGCGCGGGTAGGCGTGCGAGACCGGCGCTTATGACCGCGGGAACGGTGCGTAGGTTCGGGGTAGCGGGACGTAGGTGAGGCGGCAGCAGTACGTAGGTGGGGCGCGAGCGGCACGTACGTGAGGTGGCAGCGGCGCGTAGGTGGGGCGCGAGCGGACGTAGGTGAGGCGTGAGCGACACGTAGTTGGGGCGTAAGCGGCGCGTAGGTGAGGCGGCAGCGGTGCGTAGGTGCGGCGTGTTCGGTAGATGTAGGCTTTGAGAGGTGGTACGAGCGCGCGTGTGGGAGCAGGCGAAGTCGCGATGGCGATCTTGTGACGTGGCATCGGCCAACGGGCATATGAGGTGGAGGGAGGGCGGGGTATGCAGCAGGGTAGGTTGGTAAAGCTACGAGGTAGGCGGCAGGGCAGCGGACGTAGGTTTGGGTAGGATGGTAGGAGGCACTGGACGCGGTGTAGGCGACGTAGGTCTTCGGGAGGTGCCGGACAGGCGGCGGATGTAATTCGGCTTGAGCCGTGGTGCCGCGGCCCGGGTAGTAGGGTAGCGTATGTTGGATAGGGGTAGCGGCAGGACAGTAGGGAGCCGGGTAGGTAGGCTGGGTAGGTTGGTCAAGGAGCAGCGTAGGTTGATGTAGCGGACTTAAGTTTGCGGCAAGTGCCGAATTGCCGAAGTAGGCGGGTCCACGATGTCATCAAGGTAGGTTAGGTAGGTTGGGAGAGGGTAGGCTGCAGGGAAGGAGGGCTAGGTTAGGTATGTTGATTAACGTTGGTAGATGACGGTGGAGGGGCGACGCAGGCGCGCGCAGGCCAGCCGAGCAGGTAGGTTTGGTTGCGAGAAGTAAGAGTGAACTGAAAAGCAAAGGTAGGTTGATACCTAGGTATGTAGGGTAGGTTATTTAGAGGAACTTCAGGAGCTGCAGAGTAGGTAGGCGAGCGTAGGGGTTTGGAGTATGTTGAGTAGGGGGGTTGACGTAGGTTGTGTAGAAAATAAATTCATAGCTTATGTAGGTTGGGTAGGTGGTTTGGAGGAGGCGCGTAGGTTGATGTAGGTGGCTAGATGTGAAGAGGTACGTTGCGTAGGCATACTTACCGTATCCGGAGGCTAACCGGAAAGCGCGGACCGGCGGTTGTGGGTTGAGATGACGGAGTGGTGATGATGTCATCAACGTAGGTTTGCGTAGGTTGGAAGGGAAATAGCTGTAGTGATGTTAACCTTGCGAAAAAAAATATGATATGGGTATGAAAATAACCGCATAGACCTAACCTACATGACTAGTAGGTTTTAGAGGTATACAGTATTATTGCGGGTGGTTTTTGGGGGGTGAGATTTTTAAAAGGAAACCTACGTAAAAATCACGATTTTTGTGAGGTACCATAGTGCGGGCTAGAGGCAGTATAAAGGTGAGCTTTTTGCTGGAGGAGGATCAGATTAGCAGATGGATATGAGAATGTGTACACTAGAACATATGTCACCTACCCCATCATCCAAGAATTAGAAAGTAAACGTTAAAATTTTTTTCGGCAAGAATGACGCTAGCGTGCGTGCGTCGGGCGTGGTTGCGACGGGCACGCGTGCGCGACGGGTTGGAGTGCTCGACGAGCGTGCGCGCGGGCGTGGGTGGACCGGCATGGGCGCATGAGGGGTGCGACGAGTGTGCGTGCGTGCGCGAAGAGTAGGTGTGCGCGATGGCTTGCGTGCGCCACGAGTGTGGGTGTGCGACGGTGACGAGCGACGGGCGTGCGTGCGTGGGCAGTTGGGGTACGCGACGAGGTTGCGTGGGGCTGGTGTGGGTGGGCGGTGGGCGTACGCGAGCGGGGACGAGTGTGGATGCGGGCGACGGTCGTGGGTGCGGGCGGCCGAGCGTGGTGGGCGAGGAGTGGGCGTACGCGAGCGGGGACGAGCGTGGATGCGGGCGACGGGCGTGGGTGCGGGCGGCGAGCGTGGGTGGAGACGGCAAGCGTGGGTGCGGGCGGCGAGCGTACGCGGGGAGTGGGCGTATGCGGCGGATTTGCGTGCGCGAGGAGGGTGCGTGCGAGTGGTGTAGGTGCGCGGGGAGTGGGCGTACACGAGGGGTTGCGGGCGGCGAGTGTGGGTGCGCGAGAGGTGCGACGGGGGTGCGCGACAGATGAGCGTACGCGACGGGCGTGCGTGCGCGGGGAGTGGGCGTACGCGAAGGGTGTGCATCAACCACGACGGGGACGAGTGTGGGTGCGCGAGGGGTGCGCGAAGGGGAGAGCGGGGGCGCGCGCGCTCGAAGTAGACGGCGTGGGTGTTCGAAGCGTGGCCGCGGCATTTGACTCATGCGGGACGCGGGCGTTCGAAGTGCTGGGCGGCAGGCGTTCGAAGTGGGCAAGTAGCTCGGGCGCGGCGCGAGCGAGGGCGTTCGAACTGTTAGAAGTGGGCGGGCTAGTTCGAAGAGCGGGGCGGGCAGGCAGACGGGCGGGCGTTCGAAGTGGGCACGTGCGCGCGTTCGAAGTGGGTAGGCAGGCGTTCGAAGTAGGCGCGGGCGCCTTCGAAGTGGGTAGGCGGGCTTTCGAAGTCGGCGTATGCGCGTTAGAAGTAGGCGCATGCGCGCTTTCGAAGTGGGCGCGGGCGCGCTTTCGAAGTGGGCGCGGGCGCGCTTTCGAAGTAGGCGCGTGGGCATTCGAAGTGGGTAGGCTGGCGTTCGAAGTAGGCGCGGGCGCGTTCGAAGTCGGCGGGCGGGCTTTCGAAGTCGGCGTACGCGCGTTAGAAGTAGGCGCGTGCGCACTTTCGAAGCGGGCGCGTACGCGCTTTCGAAGTGGGTAGGCGGGTGTTCTAAGTGGGCGGGGCAGGCTTTCGAAGTGGGCGCGTGCGCGCTTTCGAAGTAGGCGCGTGGGCGCGTTCGAAGTGGGCGTGGGCGTGTTCGAAGTGGGCGCATGGGCGCTTTCGAGTGGGCGCGTGCGCGTTTGATAGGGGCGTGGGCGGCGTTCGAAGTAGGGAGGCGTGCGTTAGAAGTGGGCGGGCGCGCGATTGAAGTGGGCAGGCGGGCGTTTGAAGTAGGCGGGCGGGCGTTAGAAGTGGGTGGGACGGGGTCGGAGTGCGCCAGGCGAAGGCTTTAGAAGTGGGCCTGTGGGCGTTAGAAGTGGACAGGGTCTTGTTCTGGGGAGCGCACCTTCAAGCGCTTAGGAAAAGGTGCAATGCATGCTCATAGTTGGAAGGGAGGAGCGATCGAAGGGGGCCGTGCGTGTGTTAGAAGTTAGCACGCGGGCGTTCCAAGTGGGTTGTGGGCGTTAGAAGTGAGCGAGGGCGAAGGGGCGGGCGCGAATTCGAAGTGAGCGAGGAGGGCGAGCGGGCGTTAGAAGTCCGGGGCCTCCGGAGGTTTGAAGGGGGGGTCGGGCGTTCAAAGTGGGCGGGCGTACAGGCTTAGAAGGGCGGGGGCACGGGTCGAGGACGGTGACGTGGCGGGACGTCTGCTAGGGATCGGGGGCCGGCCCGGGCGGAGGTCGTTAGAAGTGGCTTAGAAGTCCATTAGAAGTGTGTTAGAAGTTGAGGGACGTTGGTCGGGGAGTCGGGCGGTCGCGTTCGAAGTTAGCTCGAAGTGGTCGAAGTGAATGATGTGATGAGCACAGCATTTGATGGCGGCAATGCTCATCCAAACATCGAAACGCCAGCGCGCCCAAAAAGGAAAGTGAAATTGCGGGATGAGTTTTGAGGCCAGAACCATGATTTAACCAGAATAATGTGCAACATGATAGGCAGAACAGACCTAGGTATTCAGGTTACTCTGATTCAAGAATTAGAACCAACTTCTAACGGTAATCAAAATCGCGCGTTGGGCACTTCTAAAAAAAAACACCCTACTTTTGGATACTCTCTAGCGTTATGGGAACCGACCGTGGGAAAAAAGTATTACCAAATTCAGGTGTAGAATTATCCCCTCTTTCAGCCAAGGGTATATTCAAAGGCATAGGATAATTTTGTGAGGTACTTCTAACGGGTAATAAATGGGAAAGATATGTGAGGCAGAATACACTAGACCTGAAACCTAAAGGTTCCAGGAACAGTACTCGTGCGCGTTCTGCTTAATACTTGACTCTTTTTGGGGGATGACACATTGCCTCCAGCGGCCTCTCTTAAAGTCGGTGTTTTGCAGAGTTTGCCTGGACCAAAGTGGATTCGTTCTGCCGTGGGGTCAAATGATGGTCTCTTATAAACAGACGCTACAACAAATCGAACTCGTACCTAATTATCTGGTCTGAGAACCTGGGCGGAAAGGATAGATAGGCCCAAGTGGTGAGAAGGATTACGATCACGGGGCAAAGAGGAGGATGTAAAGTAACTAAAGTTGAGCAGGCAGGTCGTTTCTGGTACATGGAAGGCAGATGAGTATGAGCGTAGCGCAGAAAGGTCACCCAGAGTGCGAAGGGGACGAAGATAAGCAAATCTATGGCCGAGATGTATCGAGCAGCATGTACAAAAAATGAGACGGCCGAGGATGCGATCATCTTCCGGACTCGGAAACCAAACCAGTCCGCTTTGAAATTCCGAGAGCAGTATCTGAATCTTGGTTTGAACAAATATTTCCCGCAAGGGTTGGACACACAGAGAGTAGGCGAGATTCAGGGAGTCGACGACGCGCGCAATGTTATGGCGTTCTCGATATCGATCTTGATGCACATTGTACAAAAGGATTGAGGACCTTGACTCAGAAGCAGCTCGGAAGTGAGTCTATGCAACAGCTCCATGCCGCGATCTAGGCATTCGATTCAAGGCGGTGGCCATATGGTCTAAGAACAATCTAAGAATCCAAGTACGCAGAAGCGGAGCAAGGCGAGAGTCCAGCAGAAAGTCACCGAGTCACACTCGTGTGACGTCACAGAACCTAGACGAATTCGCCAATAAAAGGCACTACAGAATACACGACGAGTATTACACGGTTTGGTATATCACAATGACCTCTGTTCAAGAGTTCGAGGAAGAGAGGAAAAAGAAAAGAGAAAAGATGGGCAATATAATGTTAAGCTTTTGACAGAGCAAGGAAAACAACAGCGTATACGTACGTGGAACACCAAAAAAAGGAAGGAAAGGCACAGAAGAGAGGAGATGCGACGGACTATCCGCCCCGAGGACATTGATGCTTCTTCCAGCCGCCCCGCCTGCCGGACCGAGGCGTGGGCTCCAGGACATTGGAGGGCATGGTCTGTGGACCCATGCCATTGAAGCGGGGTGCGCCTCCGCGCGCGCGGCCACCAGAACCAGAAGCGGTGTCGAGGCCGAGGCCAATGGCGTTGGGGTTCTGCGCCTCGCGGAGCGCCTTGGTGGCGCTCGGGGGCATGCGCTGCAGTTGATGCGAGCGAGGCTGCGTTGGCGGCGCGGTAGGTGTATTGAAGGGAGAAGTACGTGGTGTGGGCTGGGGGGACCGAAGCGGCCGCGCCAGCCAACGGAATGAGGGCTCGAGTTGGGGAAGATCTTGCTTTCTTCTTGGGAGGGAGCGCGCGCGGGAAAAACGGAATTGTGCGGGCAAAGGATTTTGCGCGGGCGGCGAGGGAGGAGAACCACGAGCTCGTGGTGGTGGACGGTAGCGATTCATGCCGAAACTCGGGGAAGCTTGAGGGAATAACGGAGAAGCCTGAGGGAAAGGCTTGGTGAAGGAGGGAGAAGGCCGCGAGACGCCGTTGTTGGTGAATGAAGGAGAGGGGAACCGCGGTGCCTTTGGAGAATGAAGGACCGACGGCGGCGCGGGAGGTGGGGAGACAGCGATGGGTAGTGGTAGTGCAGGGGAAAGTAGTGAAGGGGAAGGTACGGTGGCTGCGGGAGGGCCACCGACAGCGGGAGATGAAGGTGGAGATAAAGTGGGTTCGTGGACGACTATGGGCGACGCCTCGCGCTCGCGCTTGATTTCACTGGGCAATCGCGGCGAGGGCGTTCGCGACTGCAAGACGCTTGGTACCGCCAGTGGGGAGAGGGAGTGCTGATTCGTCGTCGCGACAAAGGCTGTCATGCTCAGCGGCGCCGTCCTCTCCTGCGGTGACGTTGGCGGCTCGGCGACCACGAGAGGCACCGCGACGGGCATCTCGACGTCTTGCTGCACGGGAACGTCGGGCAGCGGCGCCTTCTCAGCCGCAAAGCGCCGAATCCCGTCAAGGATGCGACTGAGGCCGTCCTCGTTCTTGGCGACCGCCGCATTCTCCTTGTTGTCGCCCGGTGGATCCGGCTCGCGTTCGCGCTCACGCTCCCTCTCCCTCTCCCGTTCACGCTCCTTCTCCACCTCCCGCTGCTTCTCCCGCTCCCGGTCCTCCTCCTCCGCCTGCGCGCGCTCGATCTTCTTCCTAGCTGCCACTCCTTGAATGATACCTTGGCGAGCTGGGGAGGTGGGGCGCAGCTGGTGGCGGTGGCGAAGGGTCACGTGGAAGGGGCGCGGGCGACGGTGCTTCGCGCGAGAGCGGGACGGTGTCGGCTGGCGGGGCTTCAGGCGATAGCGACAGGGCAGCGCCCCACGTAGGCGACGGTGGCTCCACCACGGGCGAGAGCGTTTCCCGCGGCGACGGTATTGTGTCCTCGACAGGCGCAGACACCGCTCCCTCCTCCACATCGACCGGAGGCGCGACGTCGGGTGTGGTGTCAGCTTCCGATTCGGGCGGGACTGGGACTCGGGGGTGACGGGCGGTACTCCTCATCGCCCGCCGACATAAGCGTATCAACGTCGGGCTCGGGGGGCTCGTGCGTATCCGATAGGTCCGGGTCCGGGGATGAATCCACTTCTGGTGGTGACTCGGTAACGGCACGCACGACGGGCTCGTCCAAATGCACTCGCGATGCACCTCGCCGTCCTGCGCGCTGAGCTCTCACGCTCCACAGACGGCGAAAGGCTCGCAACTGCGTCCGCAGTGGGAAGCATCTCCACAGCCCTGAGGCTCCGACACAGCCTCTTTCACGGCCGTGGCATCACTTCGTCTCTCCGTCTTCCTACCCCACTTCACGCTTCCTGAATCTCCGTGCTCCAGCACCTCCACATTAGCGCCCGCATCCACCGAGAACCAGGACGGTCGTGATGCCGCATTGGGATGCGGCGACATGAGGCTGAGGCGCGCGAAACGCGTGCTTGGCGACGGGCTCGACACCGACGGCGGGAGGAGAGACTGGAAGGACGGCGGCGTCGGTGGGGGTGCGTGTATCGGGATAGCACGCTGCTGCGTGTCTGGTGAAGCAGCAAGATTATAAGCCACTGAATGAATCAGCCCGAGAAAAGGCTTACCTGAACTCGTAGCGAGACTACCACGCCGTGCATCGACATCCACCTCCATCGCAGCGTCGGGAGCATGCGCCCGCCCCTTTCCCTTGTCCACCCGCGGCGGCGCAAGTCGCTGCCCCGCCCGGATCCTTTCAGCGCTTCCGCATCTTCGGTGGACGCCTCCTCTGTCACGGTCTTCGTTTCGTGTCGCGCGTTATGAGATGTCGCTGCGTTGACGTCGGCGCGAGAGGAAGTCTGTGGAAGATTGGGCGTTAGCAAAAACCAGGCAAGAACAGAAGAAGAACGAATCAACTGAAGAGAAAAGATACAGATGACAAATAAAATGCAAGAAATATTCCAGTCAAGCCGCGGCGTATCAAGAGTAGTCAAACGCTGAGTGGAAGAACGAGCACGCACTCATAAACTCCAGCAAACTCCCCGACGCGATGTACCACGTTAGCGTCGTCCCACTCCCAGCCTAAAACGATCCCCTCCCCCTCCCTCAACGCTCGTGTCGCAAAGATCCCAAAGTGAGTCTTCGCATAAACCCCCTCCTCCTTCCTCCTTCTTCCTCTGCTTCCCCTCCCTCTCCCCCTCCCTCCTCCGCTCTCCTTCCGCAGGACAAACCTACGCCCGCATCTCCGCATTCGGCCAACACCCACTCCGGAACCACCGTCCCCTCCCGCCCGCACCGCGTGCATCCAGCGCCAAGTCGAGCGGCAGCCCAACAAGGTGCACGAAACGCTCCGGGGCGCCGGCGTGCGCGTAGCCGTTGGCGGCCTGGGCGAGGTAATGAGAAGACGGCGTGATGAGGGCGGGGTAGCGCGCGAGGAGGGTGCGAGGGGGTGCGGGGCAAGCGCATGGAGGGCGTAGGTGGGGGGGAGGAAGGAGGCGTGTTGGGCGTGGTGGGCGTTCGAGGCGGATGCCGATGGAGTGAAGGGAAGCAGGGGTGGAGGGAGGTGGGGTGTGCTGGCGGAGGCGCGCCGAAGACGAAGAGGGTGTGTCCATGTCCGTGTCCGAGCGTGTGCAAGGGCAGCATGGGCTCGAGCGCGGAGACGCCCCGCCATTGGGTGGCGTACGCGCGGAGCTTGTGCTGTGTGGCTGCGTGCGGGGCAACGTCCTCGTCGATGGAGACGTATTGCGTCCACTCGTCTTCAAGATCGTCGACGACGGGGTCCGAGAGCTGCGGGCTCCGCTCGGCGGTGTTGCCGTGACGCACCGATATGGACGCGCGGCGGCGGCCCTCGACGTGGGAGGATGTCCGTTGGCGGGGAGAGTGTCTGGAGAAACATCAGTCAATTTGAGCAGGGGGGAGGGAGGGGACGAAGTAGATAGAAAACAAGATACATGCAGTGGAGGCGATTGAAGCAAGTGAGTAAGACGAAAAACGAAGATACGGTATTGTGGGTGTAAACTGGACACCCACTGGAGATGAAATTCTAGCGTCAAATTAAAGACAGGGGAAAGAAAGATGGTACGGGGAGAATGGTAGATGAAGGTAATATTGTGCGGCGATTAAGATAAGAGAGACCGGTAGCACCGAATGGGAAGAAGACGACGAAATTATGGTGGGTGGTAGGTGAAAGAGCATGGATGGTGTAGAAGAATATCGAGAACGAAGAACAAGACCACGAGTGCCAAGGGTACCGAGCGAAGGAAACATGTAAAGTCCAAAGCAAAAATCACGAAAAGAAAAGGCTCACCAAACTGTGGATGCTTCCTTGGCGCGCACATCCAACACACCAACTCGCTCTCCTTGGAGATGGCGAAACACGCAGCGTGGCACCACCACCCGCACACGTCGCACGCGATGGAGAATCCGTCGTCGAGGGACGAGCCACATCGGCAGCGAATCTCGTCGCTGCTCTCTTCCCCGACTCCTTGCCCGTCTCGGCCTTCCTGCCCTAACCCACCAGCGCCTGACCCTCCTCCCGATGCTCCACTACCCGATCCTACACTCGGACCCGAGCCGAAGCCAGCGCCCCCGGCGCTCGAGCCGACGCCCAAACACAGACCAACGCCCGTACCAAGACCGAACGCGATATCCATGGGCTTGGCATCCACCGCCCCTCCCCCCGCGCCACGCCGCCTCGCCACCACCGTCTCCTCCATTCCCTCCCCCGCCGCTGCTCATTCCGAGCTTGCGCTTCTGCGGGACCGTCGACGTCGACCCGCTCGCGTGCTGTCCGTTGCCCTGCCCATGCGCGCTCGCATTCCCCCGCCCGAATCCATGCTTAACCCGTTCGTCCTCACACCTCCGTTCCCATTTGCATTCCCGTTCACATACGCTCCTTCTCCCTCGGCCAGCCTGTAACCCTTGCTGATAGAGGCATGCGCCTGCTGCTGCGCCGCCTGCTCCCCAACAGACTCCGCTGCGCCGGGGGGCCTGTCCGAGATGCATGTCCATTTGTAGCGGGCCGTATTTAACATCGGAGCGCGTGCTGAGTCTGATATTCCGCTCGCAAGTATACCTACAAACGAAAGATATCCACCCGTGAGCGCATTGATATCAATACGACAAAGGGGTCCACGCACCTCGTTGCTGCAGAGAAAGAGGACTTAGGACACGAGCGGTAGTAGTTCCCAGCAGTATTTCAAACCAAATAATAGCCAAAGAAGCAGCAGATAGTCGTTCAACAGTAAGAGATCCGGCCCCGAATAAGCCCAGTCGTGAAAGATTTCTATCCGCGCCTTGGTCAACAGACGCGCACTGATCATTCTAGACGCTAGATACTCTGTACGAACTCTCCGTAAGTCTCCATGCCCTACAGACGATTCCGAAATTACCCACCATGGAATAGGCTCCACAGTTTCTCCAGGTATCCGGGCGCCAAGGACGGGGTTAGGTACAGGCAAGGTGCTTCATAGGCCAGAATATGCCTTGGATATGAGGAGAATAGGCTTTGGGAGGTAAAAATTGGCGTGGTGGTGGGAAGGAAGATATAGATGTGGCAGTGCCAATCATGTTAGCAAGGTCGCGCGCTGCAAACACTGTTACATAGGCCCTTTCTGGCGCTCTTGGCCTTGACAGTCGTCGCGATTCTTCGCTTTGTATTATCGCGCTCTGGGTCTCATTTTTTGGCCCATCTTACTCGTTGCTGCTTGGCTTCCTACCTACGGAATTCCTGTCCGCGAAATTCAATGGTTTTCCAGCGCCGCGCGACTCGCAGCTTGCGTGCCCGAAGTTCGCATTCTGTACCCCCTGGGTCCTGGATTGTTTCTGGCAGGATTTTCAATTGTTTTAGGACGCAAGGCCTCGGCATCTACTGTTCCTTTTGTTTCTGATTTCGCCTCCTCGGATTCAAGTTCGTCGATTGCCATCCTCTCCTTCGCCGCCGGGGACTTCCTTTCCGGAAAACAGAATTTCCCCCGTTGAATTGTGCTTTGTGGGGGAGGAGGTGACTGCTTTCAACCTCCCGAAATTTGCTCTAAGCATTGAATGACTTGAAGATTTGCTGAGATCCACGTTATCCCAACGAACGATGTCATCGTGGCTTCGACCGTTCATTTTTCGGCTCCAAACGCTCTAAATCTGGCCAATCTTGCTGTCTGCAGTTCATCCCACCTAGCCGCAAGAACTCCGCGTTTCGTCTTCTCTGAGGGTTTCCGCTCTTGGCGTCTGAAGTTGTGGCTCCAGGACGGTCTCTTGCGCCGCTGGTTGTGAGCTCGCTGGTTTTAAATCAGTACTGCAGTTAAACCTTGTCATTCGACGTCCCGCCTTTATAGTCGCCTTGCTGCTGCGAAATCTCATAATGTTGCTTCAAAGATTGAGGGATGCAGCAGTGAAGTCAGAGTCAGGAAGCGGCAAGAAGACGGTCGCTGAAGTGAAATATGATTCCCAAAATCTAAATGGGCGCGATTTGGAACAAGGCGGTAATTTATCATTCAAGGTCCAGGCGACAATTAGCAAGGGCGGTCGGGTGAAAGATTAGGGATGCGCTCCGTGCATTGATTTGAATCAGGTTCGTCTTGATCAGTCTCGTATTCCTTTACTTCATATTTCAATTACATTCTCAATAAATGTCCGCAAGCTGAAACGCTCAACGTTTTCGTCCTCAGTAAGTACTCGTGATTCTGTGTTTCTTTTTGTTGATAGACCCACGCAGGAACTTGATCAAAAGGTGCGTGAATTTTGCTTCAATTTTGAATTCTGGATATTCGGCTCCAGAATGAAACCGCAAGTCTTCCGTGTCCCACTCTGCTGTACCCTGACTCATTTCGTTTAGATGTGATTCTTCTAGGTTGAACTAATTGAACTTGATCCCGGAACGCATCGACATGGTTTGTTCACTTTCGAGCATTCATTTGAACAATTGATCTCAGGTACCGCTATACTTATTGTGATGCCTTTTAGGTAGGGTCTGCGTTCCTGACTCTTGATTAGATTGCCAGGAAGGCAGGCTAATTACACACAAGACCAAGCGAGGTGCGTGTCCAATTTTATTGCAGCCTCCGTTGTAGTTGGACCCCTCTTTCTTCCTTCAATCGACAACGCCGACTCAGCGTCCTGCGTCGGCAATCACGTATCTTGTTCATGTTGAAGGTCATTTAACTACGTCCGAATCTCGCCGAGTCAATGCAGCCATTTACTGGCTCTGTTCGTCTAGAATCCAGAGTCTATTTTATTACTTGAGCAAAAGATCTCCTTCAACCATGACTTAACTAAGCGAGACCTGCTCAGCAAGTTCACCAGCAGCAGGTTTGTATCTCATTAATTCGATATAGATTGTTGAGCCAAAGTTCCCGCTGTCTCCAACTGCGCGGATCCTATGCCTATCTCCCTCTGGATATGTACGTTCCCTTCTTTCTTTGTGTTTGATTTCATTTGACTGACTCATCTGCAGCGCGTGTATCGACATTTATTGCGTTGAAGATAGCTGGCGACTTGACCTTGAAGACAATTGAAATTTAGGGGAAAGAAGCAAATCATCTTGTAAGACTCACCACATGAAGCACTTGGACGCAGTGTCTGACTTTATTCCAGGTTGAATGCCTCCCAATAGCCAGCACCCTCAACCTTGATTCGGAACCTCGGAAAGTTATGGCAGAGTCTTGTTACTTCTCTGTTCGAAATTGGCTTCGAGTCCCTGACCTTTCTCCCAGGAAAACTTGACCCGGAATTCATATTTATTCAATCAAGTGCACATGTGGCTGGCTTAGCTTTGCATGCGTCTATGTATCGGTAGCTCTTTCCTCAAACCCCAATCCAATGCATTGCACCGCAACAATTCCAACACATTCTGTAACTCTGCGGATTTACACTGGCATGCAAACCTGGAGGATTTTGAGTAGGCGCCGCCATCCGAATTGCTCATGGAGGTAAGCCACATTTTTCCAGCCGCTGCATGTGCGAATAAGGTGGTGCCGCCGTGTAGATGCTACAGGAAATCGACTCCCCAGTCCGCGCGAGTCTGCAGTGATCTGATTCGGTGATATCGGGGCGCGCTTCTGCGGTACGGAAACTATTCTCATCAGGCCGAATTCCGAGTTTACCTACGGTGGAGGTGGGAATGCCATGGTCCGCGTGGTGCATAGAGCGCGTATTCGTCTCGCTTTCTTGATTCCCCCCTCTCCAAGAACGCCACCATTAGACCTCACGCTGGGGAGGAATCTGTGGCCCGCGCGTTGGGTGTGAGTTTAGACGGTGAGGCCCGCGTTTTCTCGCAACGACGACATCGCTTCGGCTGTCGATTGGTAAAAGTCAGCATTGGGGATCTTGACGAACCACCGGGACGGGACGAAGCGAACGGGGATGACAGCGAGTTCCGGATAAAATCTCCTGTCGGAGCGTCACAACGTACATGTTTCTTCTATGAATGAGCAGGTATCTTTCCCCATTCGGGTCTCACAAGATTTAAGTACCTATCATGTACCTTCATTCTCGTATTTGACGCATTTTCTGCTTGTCGCTCAATTCTGGTCCAATTTATGTCAAATAAATTCCATATTATGCTACAACTCAGTCCGTCACTCAGCCTAGGGGCTGGACACGAGTCGGAAATCGGTCAGCTAGTGGACGGCGACCTGTGGTGGCGAAGTCGGTGCACTGTCCCTTGATTCGTTCTGCTCCCGCGCTAATTCCTCCAATCTATCCAGGTCCTGCTCGCGAGCCCGGACCTCTGCATGAAGCCAATGCAAGGGCCAACGGTACCACATGAGGGTATTCTCGAGCGATAGGTCCAAGTTCACACCCATCGCGACCCTCGCGGATTCAATGACAGAATTATCGACGTTGCAAGCTCGTGTGGGGTGGCCTGCATTCGGTTTGTTGAACATTGCGATGAGGTAGAAGTTACCATCTGCTCCTGGGTAGGGCAGAGGGGCAGGGACAAGGCTGCAATTTGCGTTAGGACAGTTAGATTTCGAAACCGCAGGACGCACCCAAACTCCGGGCGGGCACACCAGTTCCTTGAGACGACGTCTGAAAAGTTGCGGTTGCTCACTGTACCGAGCCTTCCGCCGCCAAGGTTCTCGTAGAATTTCCGCTTTGGACAGACCCACGCGAGGACGTATGATGGAGTAGGATGACCGTCGACTAATTGACCCTTCAGTGGTGGAGGCTCATCGAGGGGCTTTCGACATGGAAATCTGCAGATATGATAGGCTCCATTGAAGAAGGCGAAATCAGACTTACCTCTCGCTGTTCGTCGACATGGTGGCAAGAGTAAAGAAGTGGCGCGTCTGACGGTTGATATGTGGCACGTGACCGTTGATCGGAGAGGCGTCTATTCTTGTTTTGGTCACTCTATTGTTCTCGCTATTGTTCCCTTCTTTCGCCAGTATCACAGGTGGGACCACAAATATAACCGTCGTGTCCCTTGTATCGCGCCAACAAGTTATGGGCAACGTTCATCCCCAGCAATTCCACCTTTATCGCTTCCTGGCGTTGGCAATTTGCCATTCCAGTGGTGCCGACCCACGCCGTCTCGAGCATTACAATTACACGTACTGGACAGCTGAAGCGGCTGCCTTCCTCGTCCGTGGGCACCTGAGACATTGCCTCGTCGCCCCCCAGCTTCCGATCTATGTCAGCCCCAAAGAGTCTATGTCTTCCGATGCAGACACATCGAGACAGACAGCGGCAGATAGCGACGCTAAAGGTGTCTACGTCGATATAGCTATACTACTGCCCATCACCGAGCCACGATTTCCGGAGGACTTGGGGGAGCTTGGTCCGCGGGTCGCCGGCAAAAGTCTCGCATACTTTTTCAACGAGATCCTTCCTCATCTTATACCCGGCATTTCTCCGCGTTGCATACGGGTTATCGGATTCGAGGCCCCCGTTCTGGGAGAACTGAAGAAGCTCCCTCCACGTCATGCGATGCGCATTGGGCCTTTCCACTCCAGTTTAACCCGGCTTCTGAACGAGGCGACCCTCCAGGCAGAGGCTCAGGCCACCTGTCTGTTTTGTTCGTCGCGGTTTGGTACGCAAGACGAAGTCCTCCTTCTCGCAGGGGCCGGGGATCGTTATCAGATACGCAGGGTCAGCAGACAATGGTCATGGACGAAGCTGCCAGAAAACCAAAAATTCACTTCAGATACTCTCGAAAGATTGTACGAAGCGGCGAACGAGGAGGGGGTCTATGCCGAGGAAGACGAAGAAGATGATGATTGGACGGAAGGCAAGGAAGGCGAGATGTATGATGACCCACGAAAGGCAAAAGACATTCAGAAGGAGCTGCGAGAGCGGCGTGTGAAAGAGCAGATCGAGCAGCGCAGGAAGCGCGCTGAGGAGCGTGCTAGGAAACGCGACGCCCAGTACCGGCGGCTGCAGGATGCTCTCGGAGAACTACCCAGCACGGACCGCACAGTTCGTCTGTTCTCAGACGCCGCGCTCAATGCCGTCAATCGAGAAGAAACCGGTGGCGAAGATCTCTTCGAGTGGAGGGCTCCCGAGACATACTTCGGTACGAGCAGGGATACAGATTGGTCTGGTGTGCTTCAGCTTGGCTCCGACCTATCGAACGCGTACATGGAAAAGATCCAGGATTTCATCCGCGCATTCGAGGATCGGGAGGATGGACGGAGGGAAGCTGTGTGTTTCGCCAATTACTTGGATGAGCAGTAGCACCGCATACGTATTGTCCAGTCTATGGGTTTATTTTCCCCTATTTCATGTGTTTCACTTGATATATGATGAAGTTGAGGCGCTGAGGAAGAAGTTTCGAGGATCCATCGAATCAGAACCTGACCCGCTCCCGTTGAGTGGTTGTGTTGGTGGGTTGTGACAGGCGAGATCCTGGCCACGGAAATATACATTTAGGGCTAATAAAAGGAACCAAGACTCGACTACATCCAATCCGTATATGAAACCCAAAGATCTCCAAAACCACTAATATTTTCACTCCCTCCTCCATCTCCGCCATCGCGCGATTGCGCTGCGCCCAAGTGTCTTTTGGTTGCATTGCCTGCGGGTGCGGGTGAGCTATTGCATGGGAGAATGAGAGGGCGGACAAGCAGAAGGACTGAAGGACTCACCCTTCGCGATAACAAGTGCTTCCAGCCTCCGCTTCTCAGCCGCGCGATCTTCTCTTCGATCGTGTAGGCGCTCGCGAGGCGGAAGACAGTACGGGGTTCATTTGCGAGTTCTGCACTCTGAAACACATTCATCAAAACTGCGGTCGTCCGCACCGAATCAATATATTTGTTTCAAAATGTTTGGAGACGGCTCTGCCTCTAGTCTCTGCTACAGAACCGATATTCCGATGACGAACAAGTATATATCTATATATGATCTACCTCTCTTCGTCATTCGATTGAACCTCAACTGACTTGCATTCAGCAGGTTTGAACGACTCACTTGCTGCAACCACACTTGACACAGATAATTGAAAAATAACATTCGCGACGACTCGGAGGTACCATGAATCATGGCCAAAGCATTCAAAGGTTCAGCCCGCATCCAAGGTAATTAATCTGAAATTCAGATTCGAAGGAGGCTCACCTTAAGTCGAGTCAACAAATGTACAGGCTCCTTTCATTCACCGATGTACGGCCAGGCCAGTTTCGAAATTGCCAGACGACACGCAGCGCACGACAGCGCCAGAACTCGCTCGCATTCCGCGAGCCTCCACCTCCATCTTCCCATTACAACAGGAACACAGGGGCCTCGTTCTTTCTCCCTTGGTCCACCACCACAAAAACAAAAACCCCCCAAAAACGAGTCAAAGATACCTACCCACCGGTAAAACCAGACTCTTCTTGCGCAGACGCACCAGCGCGTATATCGTGTCGAGATCCGGGTCCCCATGATTCGGTGCTTCTGGATTAGGGTTGGCCTCTCTGTCTTATCCAGAACCTGGGTCCAGGTTCTCAAATCAAATAGTTATAGGCCAAGGGATTCCGGCGCCGGAATCCTCGATGAGAATATTAGGATGGTGGCACGGTATATATCCGAAGGTCGCATCAGTGTACCAGACAAGGGCGCAAAACATCTGTATCCACTTGAAACAGGTTCAAGGCCGCGGAACTGCTCGAGGTAAGAGGGTTATACCAGAGAAATATTGTATGAACTTGCATTCTCGCTGACGAGGATGATTTTGCAAAGCCAGTGAAAATTGTGGTTCTGGGAGAACAAGTGGGTCAACATCAGTATTCTAGCTACACAGAACCGAAATCAGGGTTCTGTTTCTGTTTCTTAGAGCGCCTTTTCACCATGCGAGTGGCCCAATCCTGAGTCACCTGCTCGTCAACTACGAGTTTGCGTTTCGCTGGATTAGCCTTGCCATGCTTCCCCATCCATTTCGTGTACCGGTCGTAGGCGTCGGCCACAAGGAGGCTGTCGAGGATCCGATAAAAGAGGTCCCAGTCGAGCCCGAAAGTTTCGCCATGCATCGCCCACTCAAATACAGCCCCTGTCATGACCTTCCCTAGTAGCTTGACCAAGGCTATATCGACGTTGTCTTGCACTTCGAGCAGGTTGTCATCGTCAATTTTGCCGTTGACAGGAGCAAGAGGTGCCTGGGAGACATGTTAGATCCTTCCAAAGCATGACAGAAATTGAGATTCTTACGAAGGTTTCAATCCGGCCGTCCTGATGATGGATGGCCATGGAGATGGAATTAATTTGCCCCCATTCATGCTCACAGAAAGCCACGCCGCCAAGGAGTTCACGGCTTTCAAGCACGTCTTGGGGGAATGCCGATACTATGTTGTGAGTAGCCGGAGGAGCTTCCATGGGTGTTTCAAACCTTTGCAAAGGCTTTATGTCAAAGCAAATAACCGCAAGAACAGCCGGGTCTTCAAGAGATTTCGCGATCTTTGCACCGACACTAGGGGTGGGCTGGGACCAGGCGCAGTCGAAGAGAATCGAGTATTGCGCAGAGGAGCCCTTTATTAACCTTCCGAACCCAAAGTCGGGAGTTACCGACGATTGGGATGAAAGCTTAATATCATGATTTGTTCCGACAATGAAAAGGTCCGCAGTCTCAACGATGAGACGGTTCGCAGTGGGGACAAGGTCAGCAATTGGTTTGAGAAGGATATTGAAGCTTTCGTGGGTCCTGCTTGGGTAGGTAACAACAATGATTTTCTCTGGGTGCAGATATTCAAGCCTTATTGACATTAGTATTGACTATGGAGAGGCGGGCACAGATACGGACTTGCAATTCAGCGACTCTGCGTAATTCAGTTGGAGAGAATCCCATGTGTCGAGGCCAACGCCGGTGATTTCCTGAGATATCATAAGTGGACGAGCGAAGCGAGAACGGGCACGTACTGCGCAGCGACTACCGGTCAAAGAGAAAGTGAGATCCAAACGCTCTATTTCGGTTAATATCTTAGTTACACTCTGTAGCAGGTTAGCGGGAAAGAGAAATGAGTACAAAAACCACACCTCAGTAAGAAGATCCTTTTCATCGAGGGAAGGTGCAGGTGTATGAAGATCAGCGGTTGGAGCCACCAACTTGAAGGAGCGACGTTGCTCGACGATGTGCTCGGTTTTGTTACGATTCTCGGACACAGTCCTGGTCGGCTGTATCCTGGTGATCCTATCCGCGGTGGAGCATCGAGGAGTCGCCCTGGGAGTGGCATACGCAGCGGATGGCGATTCCTGTCCCATTGACATCGTAGCGACTCGGATGGTCGTCGCTTTGTCCTTACGTACCATTTGCCACTGTTTGGCAACCACGTAGGAAGTTCGAATGCCCGCATCGAGGATGTTATGTGAGATCAAGCATGCCCAGATTTTTCCAGCGCCAGTGTCGACGTTGAACGGCTGAGGACTATTGTGCCCTGTTGAAGTCGAGGCAAATTGTAGTACTCGGTATTGCTGCCGCTTTGAGTTTCTGCACAAGGAATCGCCCATCGGTGGGGACTCAGAGGCCTCCAACCGAAATGACACGGAATGAGAAGTGGAATCCTGATGGGGACTCGCAGAAGTGCATTGAATCTAGGTGGCTGGGATGCGTTGGATTAAACTCTGCAGCATTTAATTTGGATTTTGCGTTCCAAATTTTCCATACGCACAACCTCAGGCTCCGAGCCAGTTCACGAAGTTACTGGTTGCACACAATTAAATTCATCCAAGCAGAGGTGTAGCTATCTAATCCCAAAAAGTGGCACCCCTTTCCAAAGCATAAGCGTTTTTGGGCCTACATACTCTCAAGTACGAAACGGCTGGGCAACATACTAGCGAGAAAGACGAGAACATATGTAAACGACCATCAACGGAAAGGAATGAAGATACAGAAAATATGAAGGTAGAAAGGACGGGAGGAGATGGAAATAATACGGAAATGATTTCACTATTCCATAAACCGTCAAGACGAGTATCGAAAGGGTAATTTTTCCAAAAAAGATGGGTCGACCGGGTGGAAACGCAGTAGGTGCGCGCGCAAGGACACCATTGAGAGCGAGAAGCGACGCTTGACTCCACCACACTGGAGACCGTAAGCGGGAAGATGTGCTCGTCTCCAGTGGCGACGAATGCCGTCACACTCCGCTTCGCCTTCGGCTGGAGTAAATCTCGGAATTGACCCCACGACCAAAATCGTCATCGCATAATGATCCATATCTCCTAACCACCGCGGCCCTGGGTGCGCGAATGATCCATTATCCACCCCCCGGAGCGGCTAGGGTCGCGTACTCGCCATTTCAGAGAAATAGCATGAAACGTCGATTCCGTATATGGAAGGTGATACTGGCCGGGTAGCCGGGCCGCTGGAGGAAAGAAAGAGGGCGCGAAAGCGGAATATGGAACGAGACGAGAGCCTCGCCTCCGTGACCGCGGGAGACGAAGCGGGCCCCGACCAAGGACGAGAATCCATAAATTTTGGAAGGGGGGCGAGAAACACAAGGCAGGGAGTGACTCTTGCTTGTGGACCGTCGTTCCCGTCGTGATGATGCGAATGCGAATCGAAGACTGGGACATGACGGGAGGCGGCGGAGGGACTCGCCTACCCTCTCTTACTTCGCGCAACGCCCAGTCGCGCGGAGCACGCCCCGACGACTGGGTAGAGTTTGCACGAGGGCAAGGGACGGGTGCACGTGGAGGCAAGGCTCACGTGGTGTTACAGAGGGCCAGAAACGAGAGGTGTAGAGCGGTGCGCGTTCCGTACGGGATGGGCCTGCAGGCGCAGGTGCACAATGGCCGACGCGCGGGTGCACAGGTACAAACAAGAGCGCGGAGAGCGCCGCCCATTCGATCATCCTCGCCATTGCATGCTTGATATGTGTGGCAAGGACACGCATACTAACACGGCGTGTGTACTTGCAGACTCGCCAACAACGAACGAGTAAGCGGCTCGACGAGCGAGGTCGAGACTGGGAAGTGGAGGAAAAAAATGGAGCGGTGCTCCCAGGCGAGTTAGAGAGGCAACGGACACGAACTCCTGCTGCATCTCCTGCCCACCAAGGACGATCCGCTCGCTCCCATCCCACCGAGCGTAGGGGAGTCAATAGCCGGGAGGTCCGCCCAGTCCGTTGGCGAGGTCGCGCTCTCCATATGATCTGAATCGTGATCTGGATGGATGAGAGGGCGGAGACGAAAGAGGCGGTGGGGTAGCACAAGTGAGCGGACGGCGGGGCCGTGGGGAACGCGAGCCGACTGCGAATATGAGGAGTGGGTGTCCAGGGAGGACGTGTTGCTCCCATCCTTTCCTCCGAGCCTGCGTCCGAACACGCGTCCGGTGAATTCCCATCTCAATCCCAGTCCCAATCCGAATATGGATGAGACGATCAACGAGGGATCAATCCGGCCTTGAGTCTCGAGGAGGGCTGGCCGTACACAGGGCGGGGTGGGGAGTGCAAGGCTGAGACCGACAGCGATTGCGAGGGAGGTGCGTGTGCGTCTCGATTCCCGAATGAAGGCCGACTTCCGACCGACCTAAGGGCAAGGTCACGGACGAAAGCCGGTGAATAGCCACACTGCGCAGATCGCCCGCGCCATGCGCCGTACTATAGCATTGAAAACAAAACAAATAAGCAAACGCCCGTACGCCCCTGCATACCAAACAAGAGTGACGTACCTGTGTCGTCGCACCGACGCTGCGTAGTCCGTTCCCTCTTCATCCTGCTGCCTTGTCGTACGATTCCGCATCTCCACCCAAATGTCCTACGACACGTGCCGCTGGCGCGCGCCTTCACTTTGCCGTCCCCTGCTCCGCGCTCGTCCGGCCGCACGCTGCCCCTCGCCTCCACCGCACACTCCTCCTCGCCGAACTCGACGAAGAGCAGGAGGGCCGGCGTGGACCCGCCCTTCCCCACCCTCTCCTGCTGTGACATCTACGCTGTAGCAGCGCCGCACTCGTCTTGGCCCTTGCCCTTTCGCCTCCGCCTCCGCGCACCGGAATCGCCATGGCCCTTGTGTCGTCCCACGCTGCCGACGCGCACACTCGGGATAGACGACACGCAGGCGCTAGCTCCGCACACGCAGCAGGCGCGCTCGCCGCATGACTGTTACTGTACGCGGTCCTCCCGCAGCTGATGTGCCTGGTCCTGGCCACGGCTCTCGTACTCCCGGCCGCAGACACGCGTGCCCGTACGTGTGGACGGATGGACATGCGAGCACGAGCCATCCATCCGCGCGATCGTCCCTTTCTGCACACCAGTGCGCGTCGACCACCGACAGGACCACGCGAATGAGGCCACCCATCCGCGCGGCTGCCGTGTCGCTCAGGCATGAAGGCAAGTCCGCGCTCATCGTCATGCGAACAGATAACCTTCACCGCGGTCCCGCCGACGGTCCCAGCGCCCCTGGCTGTTCCGTCCACGTGCCGGCGACGCGCACGCTCCCGAGGGTGGATTCATAAGCTCCCGTACCCGAGCGAACGGCGTCGATACGCTAGATCCACCCATACACTAACCGATCCCGCGCGATCCGGCACGCCTGCACGCGTTGGTCGTGAGTCCACACGACGGCCCACCCGTGACTGTTGCGGGTGTCGAAGTCGAATTCGCCGGAGCGCGAGCGCAAGCAAGAGCCGCGTCCGAAGTCGGAATCGGTCGCTGTAAAGACGAAAATGCAGGTCAGCATCCATTTACTAGATTAACACCAACAAATAACGATGAAGCGCGGCGGCAAAGGACAAAGCGCCCACTGCGCGCGCGCGTACGGATGCGCTTCGACTCTACGCCGGGAAAAGAAGGACAGGAAGCACATACCTAGTCCAACGCATCACCTGCCTTCGCCGCCGCGCGGGTACTCCTCCCAGGCTCGTCCTCGTCCAAAGTGTGCGACGTGCGTGAATCGCAGTAAGCGAGCGAAACATTTGATACATGAGAAGTGGAAGCAGACTCTGGAAGAGAGAAAAGACATCAAGTTACCACCAGGAAGATATGAATATCGATAGTGGCCTACACTCGGAGTGCCGTAATTATCGGCGGAGGGAAGTAGTCTCCAGAACTTGGAGACAGCAATGGTGGACTCGAATTTGGTCGTTCTGTGAAGCGATTCTGGACTTTCATGGTACCAGCGAAGGAGGGCCGAAAGTTCTCTGGTGAGGAAGTAAAGAGGAAGGCGATGTGGCGGTGCGCGGAAACGACCGGACCGTTTGTTCCGTTTGCTCTTCCTTTCGTCCATCATGTCCGTTGTCGCCTCAAAGTCTGCGGCCGTCCGGAGTGCAGGCGGCCTGTTGCTCACTGGAAATCGTATCTAAGGCATTATCATTTCCCTGCCTTCCTGGATCTTGAATCCTACGCCGTTGATGCTTGTATCACTGATACCGATTGTTTTTGGATTGTCTTGTGGATTGTCTTGCCGAAATCTCGATCCAATTTCTGTGTAAACTACTGGTGCCGCTACCAATATGTGCATAACTCCTCCTCCTAATCCCGCCTTCAACATGGTCAAAAGTAGCTCACTAGCTTTGGACGACAGATTTACGCTCTACTTTGGTCGCATTGCAATACTCTGGGGTTTTCTATAATATAGCTTCTTCCCTCCTTCACTTTTCTTTCCCTAATGTCAGACCAGATTATCGCTCATAATACCCCTTTCTTTACCTCAACATCACTATAGCCGTTCCTTGGTCTACATGATTTTTTCGCTCCTGCTCCTTCTGGGATCATCTTCGACTTTGGTCTGGGTCGTATTGTGCTCTTCTTACCGCGTATCACCCGCTTCTTTTCAATGCTTGTCCTCGCGGCACAAAGAACCGTTTGTTGTGTACTGTACTCCCGCTCGCGATCTCATATTCGTTGATTTTTACCTATCCGTTTGACTCGGCACTCGGCACTCGCTCTGTCCCTCTGTTCGTTTTTGGGATTCCCCTTCTCATCTACAGCAGCGGTATGCTGAGCTATCGTTCAACAGTTCTTAGGATGATTTCTTATACAGGCTCTTCCTTTCGGTCTCGGTCAAGCATCGATGCTGACGAGCGCCGTAAGCGCGGTGGTATCGCAGCAGCATAGCCATTTTCAACGACTAGGAGCGTTCGCAGCACACGACCAGCTAGCTACAGGGACGTTTCCACGAAACTGAAACGCGCTCGAACACGTTTCCGTGACTGCTTCCCATATACTAGAGTCTGCGTAGCGTCGTCCTCAGTTTCAAATTTCGGGATGTCTGCGCCAATTTCACCGCAACATAGTCTTTTCAAGTATCCGGTCCTACAAGTATCAAAATCTCCGATGAACGTCTTCTCGAAAGTTAGAAGTCATCGCTGGTTATAAGTAGCGACCATTCTTTAGCACATAACCCTCTCTTTTCCTGGCTGTCCATTCGACTTTGTGCGCCGTTCTCTTTCGGTATCTTGCAAACATCAGCTGTCTGACACCCTCGGCCTCCTACTCAACATCTTGGTACGTCTCGACTTTTTCGAGGTGCAGCCTTTGACTTTCTCTTTCTGGTTGTAGTCCGACTGTGCTGGTCCCCATTCATTCTTGGTGCTCGCCCGTGAATAAGTAGAACTAGATCGTGAGAGCCGTCAAAGTCATCCTCGCCAATCACGAAACGACTTGTTTCTGACTTCCATCATCTCCCACCGAAATGCTCGCACTCGAAGATCTGGGCGAGAACATCACCGTGCTCCTTCTTTCCCTGTGCGATATCGACACTGTACTGTTGATGAGCCGGGTGCGTTGTTTTCCTTGGCACATTTCATTTATTTCCTCGTGAATACAGGTAAACCAAATTTTCCGTCAGTTGACGATAAGGAAGCAGGTTTGGATTCTCTACGTCGAAGTCAGCTCCGATTGATCGTCTCCACACTCGTTCTCTCGCTGATCATTCTGCCGAAGAGCCGATTGCACTCGTGAAAAGAACGGTGCTTGGCCGTGCAACAAGGTCGCCCGATACGTCCCCCCACGTTGGCCGAAGTTTCATTCCCGGATGCCTTGCTTGCAGCGGAAGATCTTCAATTATTCCCGGGATCCCGTTAAGTATTACTCGTGCGGGAGAATGACATTGAGCTGTGGAACATCTGCAGCAGGACGCCTTTATGGATGCGAAACTCCAACAATGCGCGCCCTCGAGATGCTTGATGGTGGCCGTCCGGTCGTCATCTGCCTTTCCCACATGCACGTCCCTGCATTCCGTGGTTTTTATTCCCTCAAAGAATGTCACACCTCCGCATGTAGGCGTTCCGTGGTGGTTATTTAAGTCAATCTTGAGACCGAAGAGTCTGAAGATCTCATCACCACCCAGTTAACTAAATGCCGGACAGAGGGAGGCGTACTCGCGCTCTCCGGCAATCTACTGGCGCACACGGTCTATTAATACAATAACAGTGCAGAGCACAAAACCATTTATGTGATCCATCTTGTGGACTGGAGGCTGCAGCGATACGTCCTAATCTGGCATCCCCGACACATCCCTCTCGACCTTTATGCGTGTCTGGCCCACACCGCCTATTTCGAGTTCCCTCACCTTTTTGTGCAGGTCCCGACCATAGAGTTGTTGCCGGATGACATCTTCTTTGCCATGACATTCGACGAAATATCTGTATACGCCGTTGTGGATTCTGTTTCGCGCTGGCGCCCCATCGCCTCGATGAATTTCGAGGACTTCCAACAAGCTCTTTCACCCGCTTTCTCCTTCAGCTCTCTCTACATCTTTCATGGTCCCCGCGGCGTTCACGTGTTCTGTCTCGAATTTGACGCTTCCGGAAAGCCACCGCTAGACTCTTTATTCTTAACTCCGCATTTTCCCCAGACCCTGCTCATTCAACCCTAGAGCACCGCCAAAGGAAAGGCCCGTACTACACCCGCCAAGAAACTCACGAAGAGCGGGGATGATGCAATATATGTAGCTCACAATCGGAAGCTGCTCATCATATAAAGATATTCACCGACTACTCGGGTAAGTCTTCGCGAGAGACAATCCGCAACACTCTTCCACAACCCTTGATGCAAGTTCTTTCTCCTAAGCCTTCCAGGTTTTCAACGTGTATAGCGACTCCAGAGGAGTGACGGTTGGGGAAAGCTACAGATGTCAGATCCAAAAACAATTAAGACCGGGAAACTTACCCATTGCAAAACCAATTCCACAATCTGTTGTATTGAATTCAAGGATGTGTTACTGGTCGCGGTCAGGATTACGGTCTTATCCAAGTATTTGGGCGACGATTCGTAATATGTGCGTTGACAGGTACTTTCGTCTTTCACCAAAATCGCAAAGATCCATGAATGTCCGTTGGATAGACAAAAACGGACAGTGTTTTGGCTAAAAAAAGGGTATTTCAGAGAGTGAGATAATAATATTTGTCGGAAGAATTGCAAACCCGGTGAGCTCGCTGAGAGCAATTGCCTGTCCAACCGCTTCAGGCATGTGATGCGAAAGATTGGCCACCTTGTCCAACATGCGCTTCGCCTCGACGAGAAAAAGACGGCCGTCTGCCAACTGCAAAATCCCATCACGGGACGCGTCGACACCGAGGAACCGAGCTGAGATAAATGATATTTCATCAGAATGGGAAAATACATGAAACGATCCATGCCTTTGTTGTCGTCCTGATCTAGATATTGGACGACGCCGTAGTCGACATGTCCGGTCAGCCATGCCTGGAAATTTGTGTCCGGGTTGGCAACGACGATACCGTCACCAGTGGTAAGCCTCATCTCCGGGAGAATCGCAACAGAGGTATCGGCGTTCCTCCCTGATGTTATTTTGGCCATGGAGAGCAAGACAGCGTCGAGAAGCATCCGCGATCCAGCTTCAAACTAAGTAGGAGTCAAAGAATGACTTCGGTCAAGCTGGCAACTCACATCCATATTGACGTGATCGTATATTTCGATTAACCGGGCTCTGAGAGACGTAATCTCTTCGGGAACCCCGTGGACGTTCATTTCTGAGAGTAACGCGGTGATACCTGCCGACTTTAAAACTAACATCTGGCCTTTTACGCCCAAGAGTTCGAGGGTCTTCTTCGTCAGAGAAGAAAAGCTATAACGCTGCAGGCGGAACTTCATTAGTACGAAGATGGCCAAAGTTTTGAGGGCGCACGGGTTTTTTAACATCCGCCAAGATAGTCTCCAGGTTACCGATGTGCTTCATGACAGTGTCCAGCTCGCCTTCTGTTTCCTCAATTCCCTCGAGCTCCTCGCGGAGCAGAGCCATGTGTTGCTTGAGTCGATGAAGTTTGCTGACGTCAACTGGGTCGTCGTCCAAGCTGCGCTTGCGTTTATGCCCAGAACCAGCGGTCGTACTGGATGGCCCTTGGGATGGCATAACGAGTGAGTGAGCGATGTGCTTTGTCCGTAATTGGCATCGGTCGGATCACGGGACAAGGCATGATCGAAAAGCCTTTTGATCGCCGGTGATCCCGACATTCCAGAAAAATCCGAGAAAAATCGATCATTCCGAAGGTTTGGTTTGCCCAGAAATAGTCCCAAATTGTGCAGGGTGTCTGTCCCAATGATGGGCGGAATTAATCAGTCTGCCCGCTACTTATTCCTCTCTCACCTCACCTCACCTTCCCTTACCCCGCCCGCAGTAGTGAATTTCGCCGTTTCTCATACCCGAGCATACCCGTTCCTCGCACTGTTTGCGCTACAGTGTCCCTCAAATCTCACCGGTTATCCATGGCTTATCCATCGGCAAAAGCAATTTCTCGTTCCTTTCCTCCCACCGCCGCTCGCCTTGCCTCACTTCAATTTCAATATATTCTGAAACTCATATGTATTCTTTAGCAGTTCTCTGCGTGTAATTCCGCATAGGCCTTTACAGTATCAAATTCTTTATTGCGGCTGGGCGCTCAATCGAAATCCCAGTTCACTGTGCACCTACCTGCTCTCCCGCGTCCACGCCCTTATCCAATTAAACAATTCTCCGGACGGTCTCAGTCTCAGTCATTCTTGGACTCCGAATTCCACGTTTCGCCCCTTCACATTCGCATTCGCATTCGAGTCGGGGCACGATGAACCGATTCTGAATGGTATTATCATCCCTCGCCAGGTTCTAAGATCATTCCATCCGACATCGCGTCTAGAATTTTACCCCAAGCCTTTCCGGTTTTTCACGGACTTCTGTGCCTGTACGCCTCGCCTCGCCCCACACCGCCGACCCGCTGTCTCTTCACGCCCCGCGTGGCGCCGCCCCACCCTACGTGCTGCCTAGCCAACTCCGCACCGTCCTATCTGTATAATCCCGGAATGTAGCGCTACATTCCGGGATTATCCAGATAGGGTTTATAACCGCTGACGGTGCGCGCACATACCGGATCGGCGCGAGCGCTAGAAGTTGTGTCAACCCGCTACTATGTTACGGTTTTGGAATGTCTCTGTGTTGCGAGTTTTGTATATCCAACTGTGGCGTGAGCGTCCCAATTTCTGTGAGCTTCAGTTCCCACGTTATAGCCGGGTATGGCATGCCGTAAAACGATGACGGTGACGCGCCTTCGGTCTCGCCATGATCACCTCGTCTGATCTCTGGACCACCGGAGTCAAGCCCTGGCGAGAGTACTTTGGGGAAGGGCGAGCCGCACCCCCTGAAGATGTCGTAGCGAGCGACACTCTCAACCCACACGAACCCTACTCGGACGCCGCCCGTACCGAAAGAATCAGCCGCTTCGACCCTTGCGCTCTTCGACATACCGTCGGTAACGGCACGTTAGACCTGCCCTTTGTCCAACATATCCTTCGCAGCACGGGGCCAATCGTCACCCAAGCGGACAGCAGTCTGTGGCAGTTCGCGACGCAGCCAGGCAGTTTTGCAGATATTGCGCAACACGAAGGCGATTATTACGATTGGTTCAATTGGGTATTATCCTACCCTGCTGCCAGCGCTGTCAATGCCGTCCGCGATAAACTCTACCAAGATGCAGGCGTCCCTGTGCCGCCGAATTGCAGCAGAACCAATAAAGTCAACACGACGTTTGGTGGAGGGGTTGCCGACATAATCCATCACTGGTCCCAAGGCCGCGTGAAAACACCGTGCACCCCACACGAATTCAAGCGCGACAAAGTTCTGCGCGTGGATGGCCAATCTGTTCTCGACTTCCTCTTTGAGCAGGCCGGCGGCCCCTGACCTGGATACGCTTTCCGATCCACTGCACCGCTCTCAACGCTCGAGGGCAAGGGCAAAAGCATTGTGTCCCAGGCACGTCAGTCTTTCCGTCTGGCAGCCTGCCTCGCAAATGTTCTTTTCAGGTTATAAATGAAATGATCACCACCGACACCGGGCACGCGATCGTATGCACCCAGGCGCAGTATGTGATGCTCCGCGTCACGGATTCATTGCAGCTGGAAATCAGCCCTGTGTACGCGGTTCGTGATTCCACGACTCAGGTCGACGATGCGACCCCGCTGGTCCTCTTCTACACCCATGCCGCCCTTCGTGCAGGACACACATACGCCGCTGCGCCGGCCACTGGGATCACTGCAATGCGAGTCACGCTGCCCGCGTTCCCAACCTCGGTGTTCCAGCCATACGAGGGTGTGTTCCGCGGCGGAGTGATCGGCCGCACAAAACTGGTCTCCAAGTCCAGCGGCTCGTTCTTCCCCCTGCCGTGGGCATGGTTTGACGGGAACGTGCAGTCGAGCAGCAACGATTTCACTATCGCCTACGGCCGCCTGATCTTTCTCTTTTTCGCTAGCAGTAGCCTAGTCGCGAAAACTGCGCACAGCCCTTCCGCGACCCAGCGCCTCGTTCACGAGTACGACGCCTACGCTGCCATGCGTGCCTTCCAGGGCGCGGCGATTCCAAAGGTGATAGGGATGTTCGAGACCAAGAATGGGGGGAATACGGTCCTCATGATGAGTTACGCGGGCAAGGCTTTGAAGACATTCAGTGAGCTCGAACCCCGCGACAAGTGCGATCAAATCTCCTGTTTCGGAGTAAGCTGACCGTTATGCTCAGGTTCACGCTCTTCCACCGGCTCGTCCGTCTGCACAAGACCGGCGTGCAGCACAACGACTTGGAGCCCAGGAACGTGACAAAGTTGTCGTCGGGGCCTTTGATCATCGACTTTGACCGCGCGTCGTTGGACCATAGCTGCTCGGGGGCGTCATGCAAGGAGCTCCTCCAAGTCGCACAGGCTCTTGACCTTGATCCAGGTTAGTAACATCAAGTCTACACCTCCCTTACCGATCTCGTCCCGTAGCAGCCGAAATGGAGGCCCTCGAAGAAGAGACAGTGACGTCTTCGACCGTATACAGTGTTATTGCTACTCTGGGATTCGCTGTTGTCTCCGCTTTGCTCGGGTTCCCGTGTCATCCGCGTAACATTTGAACCGTTTTGCGTTCTTTTTTTCACGTCAATTCGGTTTCTGGGACTAGAGCGAATTTTGGGATGCACGTGCTCATGCGAGCATCCATTCATTTCTGAGATATCAACGAGACCCCCGAGCACATTTCCGAGCAAGGCGGCCTTGGATTTTGCAGTTCTAAAGATCCAACAGCCAGAGAATTCGAGCTGAGTTTGAAGGGAACAATATCGAGCCTTTCATTGCTGCTTTTCTGTCGAGGCTCAGTGCAAGACATCGCAGCCCCGACAGGTGACATTCTGACGGTACCACGACCGCAACGCAAGACCTTCACGTCTATTTCCTTTGTCGTTTTCGTCTTACTGATCCTTCCATTTCACTAGAACCACTGCGTATGTATCTCCTCTCCTCCCTTCAGTCCCTCAGTCTGGTAACAGCGGAAACAACGCCATCCCCTTTAAGGGCACCCTAACCGCAGTGACGACTCAAACCGCCGCCTGCCTCATGTTCAACTACCCGCAGAATGCCACCACCGCGCCCACGACGCTGCTAATGCGGACACTGCAAGGGTTAATGCCTTGTACGTTGTGAATACCATACACGATCTATTGTAAGCCCGCACCCGCTCCTTTTCCTCTCGCTCCGATTCCTTCGGTTAGGTATCTCTATGGATTCACGGAGGTGGGCCTCTGCCTGTTTTTCGCTTCGCAGAGCATTAACTGATTCTCGACCTTTCAGGCTGCGTTCAACTTCCAGCTCTGTACGTGACTCGCTTGGAACGGGTGCGTCGTTGCTCTTTGTGGTTTTTATTTCGCTGACTTGCACTCATTTTGCTTGCCCCGGGTTAGTGGTCTTTTAAGTTTCAATTGCCATTACCTGCATCGTTATAGCTGCAGGTCTCTTTCCTCCCCCGCTCCCGTCCTCGTGCCCGACTCGGCACATCGGCTGGATCTACGTCTCGGTCCATCCTCATCCACGTGGACTCGAGCCGTGCGTGTCTGACAGCGCGATGCGCATACCCATGTCGTTCGCTTCACCACGGCGATTCATTTTTGGGTCTTTCACCTATGCGTATGCTGGGCCTGGAAGGAAAGCAAAAGGTCACGCCGTCTCGGGTCCACGGCGTACGTTGTGTAGTGTGTAGATCTTGGCGCTTCCATCTCACTTGCTTGCTCGTTCTCTGGCGCCGAGTTACATTGGGGTAGCTGTGGTCCTTCGCGGCGGGTGCGTGCTCTCAACCAGCTACTCGAGCGTACTTTCACACTTTTCGTTTCCAGCTGCGGGTGCATTGGTTAGTGAGCCAACGGAAATGAAGGGAGGCATGCGCACCTTCAGCAAGTCCGTAATCTGCGCGCTAGTCAGTAGTACATTTCTCCATCTCTGCAGCCTGCGCCCGTGTGCTACTCAATCTTTGAGCCATGTTTGAAGGGGCGCCCAAACAAAATGTTGTGACGGAGGGCTCTTGCCGTTCCACCGGTCTCGCAGATGGAACCTCAATGCTAAATAACTACGGGGAGCAACTCGTCTGGCTTGCAAATACTGGGCAGGACACAAAAGAAAGCGGTGACTGGATACCCGTCAGATGAACAGTCAGTCCAGCTACGCCGCAGGCGCTCCCATGCATTGTCATCGTCATCTATGGTTGAAATGAGGGTGCAGAGGCCCTAAGTCTGCACCTCAAACACCACCATCATTGCTGCGCGCAATGGCTTTGCGGTATCGGTTAAGTCTGGGACCGTGATTTTCGGACTTGCACACTATCTGCATAATCCTGGAATGTGGCGTTAAATTCCGGGATTATACAGATAGGTTTTCCCGGATGCGGTCGATAGGGACACGCAAAACCATCACCCTGCGACGTTTCGTCGAACCTCCCTATCTACATAATCCCGGAATGTGGCGCTGCATTCCTGGATTATACCGATAGGCACCAATGGGGGACCACCCAACACTGCTCCTCCAGCAATCTCTAAGCCCCATCCCCGCGCACGCTCAAGAACGCGCGCAAATAGCTTATCTTCCGTCCTCTGCCCCTAAACCCAAATCACCGCTGCAATTCAAAACACCCCGGGAAGCGCCGCCCACCCCGTCCGGGAACTAGCTCGTAAAACGGCCAAGCCCCGCTCGCAGCTCTCGTCAAGAACGCGCACACGCACATCCCCACCCCATCATCATGACTCCCAAATAAAAACCCCTTCCCGCCCCAAACGACCTCGGGCCGCAACACCCAAGCTACCCAGTGATCGCCTCTTGGAAGTGCAAAGCCGCAAGTGCACCCGTTGTGGAGAACGCGAAAATAAAAGTAGATAGGTGTTCCCAAAAAGGAAATAGGCAGGTAGGCGCCGGTGCGCTTAAACGCAGGCGGGCGAAGGGAAGAGCGGAGAAGAGTATAGTAGAGTGGGGAGGGAAAATACAACGGGGCGGCGACGTCGAAGGAAACACAAACGAAATGAAAGAAAGAGATGAACGAATCCGATAAAGAAAGAGAGACAGAAAACCAAAAACACGCAAAGAAAATAAATACGGCGCAGCGTTCGGAAAGAATAGCGGAGGCGGCAATGAGGACAGGGACGGCAGATCGCGGATGGGCTCGAACCCCGCGCGGTACGTACACCACACCTGTGCGTAGAACGCCGCATGGAAGGCGGCGGGCTAGGGGCCTGCGTCGGGGGTCCTTCTGCGCTGTCGAGTGCGTCCGCGCCCAAGTTGCCCGCGCCGTCGGTGGAAGTCGTAGTGGGGGAGGCAGACGCAGCGTGAGAGGAAAAAAGGTCGACGTCCCGCGATTTCGAGCCGCTATGCCGCTTTGACGTCGCCAGCGGGTTCTGGATGTGATGCCCGCCGTGGTGTCTGCCATGCGAATGCCCGTGCGTACTTCCATTGGAAGACTTCGACCCCGCCTTCTCGCCCACAGCAGCCGCGACGTGCTGCTCGTCCTCCCACCCCACCCAGGTACCCGCACGCCCATAACCTCCCCACTCCGATCGGGCGAGGCATCGCCGTCGAGGAGGGTTTTGTGGTGGTAGTGGTCAGCCGAGCCATGACCCGGGCGTTGCCTCGGAACCGACGGCGTTTGCGGAGCCGAGGGCGAGGCGGTTGGCAGACGCGGCGGAGTCCGGGCGGTCACTGGGAGGGCGAGCACAGCCCAAGAATCCAAGCTTTGTAGCACCTGCAAAAAGGGACGTCGTCAGCGGGCGTGGATTTGGAAGAAGAGCAAATAGAAACGGGGAAAAGACTGACTTTGGATTCAGAGTGCGCGGTATTGCAAGTGGGAACAAAGGCGCCACGATTGACGCGTGTTTTGCAGGTGGTCGACCCCGCTTCTTGCACGCGTAGGTACTTTGCAAACGACAGAGTGAGTTAGGGTTAGCGACAGAGACGAATGTCGCGTACCGTATCGTGTTCTTGGAGTCCTGTGCGCGTAACCAGCATCCAGCGGCATCGTGTCTGAGAATCCAAAAAAAAGGGATGAGTATAGCATTTCGCAGAAAAGTCGCGACATACGCGTCGAATAATACAGCCCAAGTGCAAAACGCCTGTCTGGGGATGCATTAGCACCCGCGCAGCACGGGACGTGGAGCGCCAGGCACCAGCCGGCGTTGTGCTCCACGCTTGACCCCTGGGCGTTTCGCGTCGGACGTGGCGGTTAAGGACTAGCAAGTTTGATGTGACGTAACATTGTCACACTGCTTGTTTCCATGGGACGACAACGTCCAAATCACCGAGGCGGCAAAAGGGCCCACAAAGAGAGGGAGGACCTCGCAAAAGAATCTATAAGCAAAGCCAAGAAGTCTTTTAAACAGAGGATAGCGGAAAATCCGGATTGGAAACCAAGGTACGAAACGTTTGTTAATCTGCAGGGTGTGGCTTAAAAAATTTGAATGGCAGAGACCCACGTCGGGGTAGGTCTGAGCGCTCGTTGATGGAGCACCGGCACAAGTACCTAGCCCCGGGAGGGAGCTTCGACAGGGGCCAGCAGCATTGGCTGCAAAAGAGGGGTAATTTCTTTTTCTTTGTGATAACAGTGCTTTCTGACAAAGAAATGCAGAGACGATGATCGAAGGAGACGCGTACCCCAAGCATTTTTTGCCATTTACCAGAAACGCTGCGAATGTCGTCGCAATCGTAGGTCAAGAATACCCCGGGGAACCGGTGGATCTTCCGATTTTTTGCGAGGACGACTCCAAGGTCGTTCTGGTTTCTAGTCCACCGCCGACCGCCGAAGACGAATCTCTATCTGGCCCTGGTGGACTTGGGAAATGGCTGGAGAAGCGCTTGCGTCCCCACGTACTGGCGGTGTTCGAGAAACTGGGTCCGCCGAGTTTCGACATTGGACGCTTCCCGGAGGTGTTTTCCAATCGTGCTCAATTTGAATTAATTCGGGCCTTTGACCGTGTAAAGGCGCTTGGACCGGCCTACGGACCTGCTGAAGCGCAACGATCGGTTAGTCCAGCTCTGCACCTGGGCGTTTGGGAACGGTACACGTCGAAGCCGATTATCACGGGGGATTCGCGCCAGATCGACGCGCCTGTCGATAAGCGGGAGAAGTTAGTCGACGCGCTGCACGATCTGTGCGGTGTGGTCAAGGCGTATTGGCTTCCCAAGATTCGGGCGATTGTGGAATGGTATTATCCGGGACAGGAGTGGGTGTGGGAAGCGTGAGTCTTCTTTCATTTTTTTTTTGCAACTCGTTAACGAAAAAAAAATCAGGATGCACGCACGTATTCTCAAACATCTCGGACGCGACCTTGCTAAATACCCCAACTTCGACTTTGGCGGCATGATCACGACATTGGCGGTCAAAGAGGGTGGAAGTGAGAAGATTCACATCGACTGGTTCGACAACATGAATATGTTTGCTTGGGTGATGGCCGTCGGTGATTTTGAGGGGGCTGACTTGTGTTCACCGCAGCTCGGTGGATGGATGCCTTGCAAGCCGGGTTCGCTTCTTGGTGCAAGGACTAGATTCCTCGCTCATTGCTGCACTCCGGTTGCAGGACGCTGAATCGTCTTTACTTTTTTTGTGGATAGTTGTCTGTTCGAGAGGACCATGTGCAAGTTGTAATTGAATATATCTTTGGTGAATATGTTCAAATAAAACTCCAGTTGGGGAGTCGCTGAAATGAAAATGATTGGACGTAATAATTTTGCGGGAAGGAATTTTGGGGGCATTCTTTTGTATGAGAAATCCTTCCCGCAAAATTGCGGGAACGAATGTTGGGGAACCAAGAATTCTCATAATGAGTGTTGAACTGGCGTGCGGAATGGTCCTAGGGACGGCGGATCGACGTCGACGGGAGGCAGTGGTTTTCAGTAGATTGGTTGATACCGAGAGGCACAGCGACGCGTAGGCGTGATGTCCAAGCAGGGCGGGAAAATACACCACTGAAGAGGAAAAATCTGTCCTAAGATTCTCACCCTGGAATGTGGCGCCATATTCCGGGGTTGTATGGCAAGACAACATTTGCTCTGTAACTTTACTGTGTCATGTTCTGGACAATAATTAATGCGGGTTTTCTCATCGAGCTTCCATTGGTTCGATAAATAGAAGGTACGTCTCCCACCGTAAATAGAATTTCTTCAGTCCAAATTTTCTATCACACCTACGGCAGGCTGTGTGACTCCCTGCCTCCCTGTTGGTCCGCGGCCACCTCTTGCTCTTCCTCATCCCCGTAACGGTACAGAAACTTTAGCCTCGCATCTGTAAGGCAATGTATCGACTGCCAGATCCCCTCGGCATCCGCGACTTCAGCGACCATCCACATACACATGTCCGCAGGGTCGAAGCCACCAGTCACGGTGTGGACCCACGCCTTGTCGTCATTCAGGAGCATTGCAGCGCGCAGACGCACAATTTTCTTGCAAAGGGACTTGTGCCCAAGCTCGGAGCTGTTCCAGGCCGCGGTCAAGCACTGTAAGAGACAAGCTGCTCGGTAAAGTGCATGAAATTAAGTTTGAGGGTGCACACCTCTTTACTACAATACCGTACGATGCCGCAGCGAGAACAAACTGAGGTCCGCTGCACCATTTTGGTCGTGCATTCAACGTTCAGGCACTGTATCAGCGTTTCACGTCAGGCGAGAGGGTATATCAAGTACAGCACACCTGATTCCTGTTACGAGTCTCCGCCATTTTTTGAAAAGCCATTGCAAAGTGATGCTCGGGGCTGGTCTCTTGTTGAATAGTCTGCGGTATCACCCAATGGCCGTCTGACGAGATGACGGTGCGCATGGCGCGCACCAGGTCGAACCACCGGCGGGAATGATCCAGCGTGGAGGGACTCTCTGAGTCCATAAGAATTGGCTCAATGGCAACCGCGATTGCATACATCTGCTCGTAGATCGGCGCGATGAGACAGATTGTTGCCTGCAGGTCGACCTCAGAGAGCGTGAGGAAAAAGCCTTGAGCGCATGCAATTACAGGCGTGACAAACACGCTGTATCGCTCTGCGGAACTGATTCCCGGCACGTTGGAGTCGAGAGCATGTTGTAGATGATTTGTTGCGAGGGCAAATAGAGCTGGTCTGCGAAATACCTCCAGCGCAAATGGTTCCCAGTACCGCGCGAGGGCCCCGATGAGACAGAATACACTGTGACCACCAGGAACAGTGACTCCCCATTGCACCATGCCCTTCAGGACTTCACGCTCCCCGCCGGCAGCAGGGATAACGTCCGCGATGCAGGTCGGCCAGGGCCGTGCGTCGACAGGGGTATTCTCCTTCACCTTCAGAAATTTGCCCGGCCCAATACGCATGAAGTAGGCAGCGATCGTCGAGGAAATTTTGAATAGCACGAATTCGAGGACGTTAGGGATCCGGCGTCCCGCTGTGGCGCGGTGGGCGCCAATGAGGGCTTGGCAGCTGCAGGTCATCGCGAGTCTGTGAAACAGAAAAAGCTCTTCCACAGAGCGCCGGGTCGAAACGAATTTCATCGCCGCTCTGAGAACTGGGCCCTGGCGAGGATCACGCTCGACGTCCTTGGGGGATTCCAAGAGGACTCTGTTGAGAACTTCTGATATCCCGACCACGCAATAGGCATCGTGGTCCAGAGGGTTTAGAAGAGAGAACACCAAACAAGCGTTTTCGTCTGTAGATTTGGTATCGGAGAGCATCGGTGAAGCACGAGGATGGCAAAGGGGCAAAAGCTGAAGTGCTGACCGATCTGATCGATATCAATTCCCACACCGGGACCTGCCGGCCGAATTGCCGTCGCCAACGACCAGGTGTATCCATCTCTGTCATTCTATACATGTTCTGGAAGAACAGACCACAGCCAGACTCAAGGTTGTTCTGTTCAAGTCTGACTCTTCTGATGGATCTGCCAATACTTAGAATATGGGTCACGAGCTTCGGATGTCCAGGGTGTTTATCTTGGGGTTCATCGTTCTCCATGCTTTTCGTTTCCCCGGCCCCTTCATTCCGAGGATCTTTGCTGCCCCACCATGTTTCATTCTGCTTTCCCATCTCTTTTTCTTACCCAACCGAACACTGGAGATTCTCTTGAAGAACCGGCCATTACAAGTGAACTTCCACACCAAATAGGAAAGCAGCCACGATCGAGGAAACAAGACAAAGAGCTCCGGTAAAAATCTGCATGTCTATGAAGTGCAGCACCAGATGGAGGATAGTAAGAGTACGCAAGGGAATTTGGTTACCTCTCGGTAATTGCGCGCACAAAAGCCTAATTGCAAAACTAATCAGCGGCTGAGTAACCTTTCTTTTAAGGAGCACATTACGACCAAACCACGACGAGACGGGTGCAGAGGCTCGTTAGATTCCGGCGAAAAGACTCAGCGGGGATTTTACAGTGCGTGCAGATCACATCGCTGAATTCCTTGTACGTCGTCCCTTGACCAGACTGGTATAAGGGCAGCCCATCGCCGTCAAATCATTAACCCTAGTAGTGCCTCGCTCCGGACGTTCCCTCCGCTGACACTGAGACCCGCCGAAAATTTGGGCCACCGTTCGTGTTCCACCCGTTTTCGACGACAATCCTCGAGCTGTAATGCGCACGGCCGGACGTGGTTGAGGCATGAGTAATGCAGCAACGAATGTGGTGTGTTTTTCCTTTTTATTTTACTTTACGGATAGCACCAAAGTCTCCTTGAAGTAGAAGCTAGGAAATTTGATTCTTTCTAAAGAAGCCCAGGCGCTGAAATGGGACTAAATGTTGTCAAGGTTCGGGCACGACTAAGTAGGCGTCCGATCTCATGGTTTGGGGCAAAAGGTGAGCCCACATGACCAAACTAAAGCTCCAACCGTTTGGATTTCGTTTACGGAGTCCCGTAAACTAAACGGTAAACGGTTTACAAACGTTTACAAACGTTTACAAAATGTTTAAAAACAGATAATTTGACGAAATATATTCAGTGAGTGTGGAACATAGGTAAGTGTGACGGCGTTGACTCAAAATAAGTCAACTGGCAGGTATCTTCTCTACTGTGACTTTTTCCGAGTCCCATCCCTCCTTTTCACCTGCTGGTTTTGTGCATGCCCAAGTGGGTTTCAAGATGGTGAGGTACTAAGGCAAGACTAGTGCGTGAATTTTCAAGTGCACACAGCAGAGACAGAGATGGATTTAGAACATTGAAGATTCAACATTGTGCATTATCACTACGTGCTCTCTATTGACATTGTTGGTCCACTGTGTCGCAGTGCTGGCTAGCTGAAGTCGAACTAACTACGAGGTCAAACATAGCATAGGACGAGCCATAATTTAAGCTCAAATTGAACTTTAAACCGTTGGTACACAATTTTTGAATCAGGTTCAACGGTGAGTTGAGCTGAATGGTCAGTTCAAAATCATCAAAAATATTACCGTTTAAACCGTTTTTAAACCGTTTCCTTACTGTTTACAAAGGTCCGTAAACTAAAGGGATTATTAATCCGTTTACAAACATTTAAAAACGAAAACGGTGGGAGCCTTACACCAAACAATCGGCCCACTGATCCGTCACCTGCCGCACTCGCAGATCCGCGGTACATTCAGATTAGAACTTGGGCGCAAGTCCCTTCTACTTCCATTTCATTTCACGGCTTGTGTACGGCGCGCACGTCTTGCGAATAATGAAGGGCAGCTATTCCCTGTAGGATATCGGCAGATGTGAAAACGCAAATTGCACTGCTCGGTGGACTCCGTTCTGAATCCGCCTGGACCAGCGGCGCGCGGGATAAAAAGGTTCGGCCCCTAATTTCTTGCGCTGAATATTTTTTGTTTCCAGAGGCACGGGCGAGGAAATTAAAGGACGGAGTACGAGTCGTACTTGCATAGTGCTATTTTGTTAAGTTGCTGGTGACTCCATTCTTTCTTCACATCTAATTGCTTTGCCTACGAACTTCTAGCTAAAATGAATATTTGGGACGGTAAGAAAGGAGAGATAGCAAGTAAAGTCCGGTCAGCAACCATCACTGACAATGAGAAAATTCAATCACCTTTCACCCATCTACAGATCCCGTCCGTTCTGTGGCTTCTCCCTTCTCCTTTTCAAGGGCTTCGCCGCAGGCGCAGGCACCCTACCGTCTCCTCCCCCCTCGTATTGCGTGCGTGGACGTTTACTCCCCACCGCCGAATCCCCGCCTCTGCGTTGCACAATGGAAAGATCACTCGCCTCACTCGCGCGCGTCATACTCGCCCTGGCAACGCCGTTCTCTTGCGACGGCAAAAGCCTCGGGGGCAACTGCACCTTTTCCTCTTCCCGAACTTTGGCGTGCTTATCCATTTTGAGGCTTCCAATAGCATTCCCATCGGCCTTAGCGAACGGTTTGCTACTCGCAATGAGGTTGTGCAGGACAATGGCCGCAGTGCGAGCCATGCTGCCACCACTATGGTGTTCATCTGAATGTAAAGGAGAGATAGTCAGAAATAGATTGGAGCTGAGAAGAAAAGACGAACCATGCGCCTTCCGAGGCATCAACTCACGGGGCGGCAGCAGCGCCGGACTTGCATTGGTAACTTCGTGTGCGTTTGATTCTGAAAATGCAAGTCAGCAAACATTCTTTATCTGAATTGAGAGAGGGATTTCGGTGTAGGTTAGAACACTCATTTCCACACAATCAGAGATTATCAAAGGGCATAGGTGAAAGAAAGAAAAGAGGAAGAACGCTATAATACCTTGAGAATCTTCGAGACCCGTAGCGGGGACCGAGGGCAGCACTCGGCGGATGTTTTGGCCGATCGTGTCAGGATGTTGATTAGGAGTTACAGGGGTGTAGGTTGGAACACCGCGAATTGGGCTGCAACTACGACGCTGAACACGCGCGGCGGCGGCGGCCACCATCTCGTCGCAGCGCGCTTGAAGCGCATCGTGATCTATATTACATCGCATCAGTGCCGAGTACCAGGAGTTAGACGAAACCAATGAAACAAAGTTGAGGTCAATTAGCTACTTTAAATTACGAACCTCGAAGTGGCCCTGAAAACAGACGATCCATACGAAGTAGCGCATTCTAGAGTAGGCCCCACTCAGCTTCCTCCTCTGCAAGCAACGGGCGGGCTATGGGTTGGGAAGGATCCAAGGCGAATGCGAACTCCTCGCGTCCCTGCTGGTAAACGTCTTCGAAGCAATCCAAGGTGAGAAACCCGCGAATCAGCGCTTCTTGTTCTTCGTAGGAATACTGTTGAGGAACCAGAAGCTGGGCGGTAGGAGAGGCGTCTCGTGATGGAAAACTGGATATTTCTTTCTGAACATTCGAGGCTACAATCCAGCTATTCAGCCAAAGAAATCAAATCTTATTCACATCACTCACACCAGTTCGAGCTTTCCCGAGCCATATCCTCTTGCACTTCTTTACCCTTCCCTTTCTGGTTGGCAGGTATCCTTGGTGTATCCTCCTCAACGCTGACTCGTACTGGCGGCGTTCCATCTACGCCTCCTTCCTCCGCGCTCCCCCCCCTTCCATGCATAGCCGCATTCGCCTCAGTCGCCGAATCCCACGCGTCCGCAGGCGTAACACCTATCTCAGCCCCTCCAATGTGAAATATCGGCCTCCCCCCTCTATTATGGAAAACGAGTTTGACGTCCTCGGTCTCGTTCCCAGACATGCCAGCGAGTGCAGGAAGAGTGGAGATGGGGAAGGTAACATGGAATACAGGGGAGCCACCTGATGTGTCGAATACAATCGTCGTTGTGCGGGGCATGAGTACCGAGTACTAGCACGGGAGACACCGCGGCCTGAAGAGAGGTGGTACCGATCAACAAGGCGTGACTGCCATCAGTGCCATGTGACGTTGGTTCGCGGCCCGTGGAGGATTCCACAACGCATTTGATGCTTACTCTCTCATACTGCCAAATTCAAAATCTTTTCAATGGCAAGTCGCTGAATATATTTACGAAAACAAGTCCCTCACACTCTGTCGCTCGATAACCAGTCTTGCATTCGTTTTGCTTGCATGTCGCGACTCCTGCATCGGGGCGGCGTCGCGTTTGATCCATTAACCCCTCCAGGATCGGGCATCTTTGAACTTGGCTTTATTCGCCGATTCAGTGACCATCATGTGTTGCAAAGAGAATTCGCCAGATGCGACAACCACCGATGTCTTCATCACACTCAATCCGGTAGTTTGGGCGTTTGCCGCACTTGGTCCCACGTAACCAGGGCCTATACGTCCATGAAATGAGTTATGTGAATCTATACACGGCTCTCTGTGCGCCTGGGAATCTTTTGCCTTCTACGAATTACTACGTTACAGTTTTATGAATACTATTCAACCACAAAATCATCTCTACTCCATTGTGATGGCGTGTTGGCGAGGAGTCGCACACCGCCCATGCCGCAAAATCCTTGTCTGAAATGGTATAGCCCAATTTGAATCTTTTGTATGCCTGGTCCCAGAAGTTTTTGGTGGTGCGCACAACCCAAAGGATATGCTTCATGGCCGAAACATGAGGGCATGGCGCCTGACGGGATGGCTTCGGATGGCCAAAGAGTAGGAATTGGTCATCCTGCGGGAAGCCGCACTTGTAGCAAGCGGTGTACTCAGGATGTTCGATGAGTTTCTCCCATGTCCGATACCTGTCGTCGAAAGCGGCGCTGGTGGGGTTATTGCCTCGGGAGCAGCTCCGGAATGTGCGGTGGTCGTCATTACGAGCGATGAAATCTCCTGTGAAAGCCCAGCAAGCGGCACAGTGTCCTGTGATACGTTCGGAAAGTCGACCAAGGATGCCGGAATTCCCGCGTCTACGCGCCATCGCCTGCTGAAACTCCATGGCCTGGCCCTGGATCTGGTTGGATGGCTGCACCGGTCCTGGCTGCGGGGCAAGGAATTGCCTCGTAGTGGACACTGGGCGCTGGGGTTGGTTGGATAGCTGTACAGGCTGCGGCGCAATCAACCGGTTGGAAGGTGTAGCCAACGGTGGCTCCGGGTGACGAATAAGGTCCGGGATGTGGAACGCCGAGTCGGAGTATGTTGCAAACCAATCAGTAGGCGAAGGCGGCTCATGTTTTGTAACTTCTGGGTCGTTGAACCACCTATCGGAGAAGTGCCGATGGTATTCTTCGTCCGAGTCATCGGCTGGTGGTTGATCGGGGACAATTGCTTGGATCTCCGCCCAGAGCCAAAAGTCTGGATCGCAGCGGTCACAGGGCACGCCTCCGACAGACGCACAGGTCTGCGGTTTGCCATTGAAGGTTAGACCGAAAATGTGGCGCCGACACTGTCCTGGTGTGTTGGCCATGAACTGGATACCCTCGGCGCGGCAATCAGTGTCGTCGTCCTGGGATGGGTGCTGCATCCAGACAATGCGACCGTGTTTGATAAATATGACCAGGCATTCCTGCCCTTTACGCCCTCCTCGCCCGTAGCCCTGGCCAAAAAGGAGGAGGATAGGATGAAAGTTGACAAAAATAACGACATTGCAGCGGAGGTTATTGATCCCGTGGATGCAAGTGCTCATGGACATTAGCCAGTCACTCTTGTGTTCCAACCAGAGAGTCTCGTGCTCTAAGCGGTGCTCCCATCCAGAAAACGATGCAGATTTCGGTTTCTCGGGATGCCAGTGGCTGAAGATTTCGTTTACGTGTGCGCGGAAGATAATGCCCTGCCCATCCGCACCCATATACTTCTCTTTCAGCAATGACTGCAAGTCGTTCAAAAACCGGCGGAGATCGGTTTTTTGATCATCAAGCTCCAAAAGGACGAAACACATCTGCCGCTGGACGAAATCTGACCGTACCACCTTGATAGATGGTGGAAGCGCCAAAGCAGTGGTGAATTGCTTCATAGTCCGCAATGCCAGCGTTGCAGAACCAAAGATTTGCTGAGCTGGGATCGCACGCAAATACTGCAATTTGGGCCACTGCTTCCGGTAATCCGAGTCGCAGAGAAGCTCGTGGATCTCATCGTAGAAGATGCGAGCGACTTTAGCCATGTGGTCTAGCACGAAACTATAAGAGAGTCCAGAGTCAGCGGAGCAGTGTGGCGCATGCAAGTTGGACATACACTTTGAATTTTGGTGCTACCGCTGTTTCGAGCGCAACAAAGATCACGTTGGTGTGCGCAGGAACTGGACGCCCGTGATCCTTTGCATACCACTGGAATGCCGTGAGACCAAGCTTCCTACAGCTTTGCAGTTGGTCGTTAACCAATGACTTATTCGGGCACACGACCAACGACCAGAGCTTTGCCGCGGCCTCGTGTAAGGCAGGGATCTGATATGCAAAGCTCTTGCCCTCCCCGACGTTGAGAATCAACACAAAACTCTCCTCTCTAGCCAGCGCCAAGCGAATGCCTTCCGCCTGTTCTTCCGACTTCCAATTTGCAGCCGGATCATCGAGAAGTTCGCGGAGCAGTGCAAGAGCGTCGACTGGGATGGCGCCTGTAGGAATGATCGATCGTGTTGGTATCTCCGCGTGCGGGGAAGAGGGCGTAGGCAAGCTTAGAGCGTTTGCATCTGGGCCAATCGAAGGCGGAGCGAGTGAAGGCGGAGCGAGTGAAGGCGATCGCTGAAAGTCTTGGTCCAGGTCCATGAGGAATGAAGGCAAGTGCGGAACGTCTTGAACAATAGTCTGCTTCGGCTGTAGTTTATGAAGTAGCTCTTCGCCGAGTTTGCGCATTTCCGATGAGATGAGCTGGCTGAGTGCCGGCATGATATCAGCCACTGCTGCCGACTCGCCTCCCTGGCCAGTGCGGCGGGTGCGTATCCCGAAACGGCTGACCAGAGGAAGGAGCTCGTCCGCTCCGGGAAGAAGGCTCAACAGCTGGTGATGTAGAATGGAGCCGGAACGGAAGCGATTGAACAGCTCTCTAGACACGCAGGGAAGCACACCAAATTCCACTCCGTAGTGCTTCCGTGCGGTAGAGACTGTGTGTCCCATTCGTGCGGTAAGGATGTCTTCCTCATCCTGGTCCTGGTCCTTGTACAGCTCGTACAGCAGGTTCTCGGACCCCAGGTACACCCGGTATATCGCCACGATTATCTGGCGCCAGGGTTGGAGCCCAATTGGAATGCCGCCGCAGTAAACCTCCGTGAAGGAGTCGAGTAGCTTAGTGAGAGCATTGCTGTCCAATACCGACGTGTTGGTGACCCACAAGAACTCTCGGTAGAGCATGGATGCGTGCGCATCATAGTATATATGTGCTAGCTCCACAAGGCCTGGACGAATCACAATCAGATAAGTGAGGAGAATCTGGGCGATGTCGTCGGGCAGCATGGATGGGATGAAGACAGTGCCGCCCGTCTGTCCTTCAGTCTTTATACGGCGGGTGACAATCCATACCCGTCCGTCGGCTTCGACAAAAATGCCCCGAGGCCTAGGACCATTGCCAATCTTGGCGTCCGCAAACTCCTGCCCACGACTACCCGAGGCAGCGAAAAACGTGACGGGCATAGCCGAGTGCATGAAGGCGGTGTTTCTAGCAAAGATTTCCTGCATCGCGGCTGAGTTCCAGATCATGTGACCCGAGGTATCACGGAGTAGATGTCCAGCAGTGTCCTTCTTGACTAGGTCAAGCTCGGGCAAACCAAGCAGACCCTTGATCCAAGGCCGAGCGCCTGCTGTGAAGGAATGCTCAGAGAGAAAGGAGTAACCTCGTGTCTCATTCGTCCAGTCGTCAACCCAAATTTTTGGGAAAGAAAGCGGGATCTGCAGCCCAAACATCAGGCTATCCAGGTTCTGCCGCATCTTGGCAACGCCCCGCTTTAAGCCAAATTTGAACGCAGGGAAGTCGAGGGTTTTAGTCAGGTACGTGAACTGGTGGCCATCTTCAGAGATACGCATTTGCAGCGGCTGCACACTGCTATAAACGATGGCGGATGTCGCACGCTGATAATCAACAACCATGTTGAACGGCGATGGCCGGCCAACAGCCAGATTTCGCATCCCCAACTCTTCGACGCATCTGATGCAAGGTAAGCAAGCTGACCAGATAACTCAATAACGACTCACTCTGCCAGAGTTTTGTCCAAACTTTCTCTGCGCCTCTTTTCGCCCTCACAAAGTAGTATGCCCCGAATAAGATATTTGAGATGAGCGAAGAGCTGGGAGGTGTTTTTCGGGGTTTGGAGAAGTCCGTCGCTCCGCACAGAAGACACCGCGCAGAAGCACTCCAGTACTTCGTCGTACTTCCCTGCGCTAGGAACCAGTGGCGTGTTTGTGGGCTCACGGGCAAGGAAAAATAAAGCCAAAAAGGTGTGGAAATGGTCGACCTGTTGAGCCTTGAATCTGGCCTTGGCGTCCTCGCTGGCTGGCGCCTTTTGATTTAATCTCTCTGCGAAGAGGTGGACCTCCCTCTTCTTGAGATCACTGAGAGGGAACTGATACGTGGTGGGAGATGACGTCGACACACTTCGGAGCAAGGCACAAGCAAAGCGGCGCAGTGGCTCGCCGTATTTGATGAGTGTGTTCATGATCGTGTGTGGTTTCCAGACTCGGCCATGATTATCCGTTCTGGGGAATTATGAGACGGTATTAGTAAGGCAATGAAAATGAATACCGCGGGCAGTCCATGAGCAGACTGCGAACGTGCAGAGGGCTGGAGTTGGCCAGATTTGACATCCTGTCAAGGTATCGCGCAGTGATCTCTGGAAGATAGCCGATTCCAGGTGCGTCGTTCCTTGATTTCCGGAGGTCGACCAAGAGGAGCAGATTATCCACCAGAGTGCGTGTAGCTAGCCATTTCGACAGATGTTCGTCCCACCTTGTCAGCCTGGTCATGGGAGGCACCTCGCGGCCGTTCTCGGCACCATAGAGAACGACGGGGCCCTTGTCGAACTCCAAGCCGTAGGTTGCTTGGTACAGTGCAAACGGATCGCCCGAATCAACACCCATCATACTGAGCTCCACCTCGAACCATTTCTGGTTTCCAGGGTGAAAGAAGCTTTGGATAAGTCCTTTGCGTATCCCGACCAATGAGTTAATATTGCCGCATTTATCCTTGTGCTCTTGGGTGCTCCAATGTCGGACCAGAGTGGTATAACGGGGAGCAGCATATTGACAGGTGCGACAGACAAAGCCATCTTTGGGCTTTAGGCCCTCGATAGGTGCGCATCCAAAAGACGGGAAACGAACCCTGTCCATTGTCTCGTGGACGTCATAAGATCGGCATAACGGCAAAATCTTCTCACGTTCCTCCATGTGCGGCAAAGGAATGTTATGTTCGGTGTGAACGTGATGCACGAGGGCACTAGGAAGGATTGCGTGGTCACATCCAAGGCAGATCACAACACGCTCTTCAACATTCACAACAGCGCCGAGCGCAGTTAGGCCCGGATCATTGACCAGTCTGGATGCCACAAACGTGCCAGTCCCATCTGCGGGAGCCACCATCGGAGATGTGGGAGGTGGCGAACTGGGGGGAAGAGGGTTACAAACTTTCCGTGCCCGCCGCTGTACGGGAACAGGACTATCTACCGTGACTTCTGACTCAAGATGGATAGAGCGTGCGCGGAGATGCGGTGCAGAATGCGTTACTGGACGCTGCGAAACGCTGGGAGAAGACAGAGAGGCTGGGATGGAATTAACGGCGGAGGCTGAAGTAAAGTACCGTCAGCTCAGTAAAAGGGTGTCGTTGTGGCATTCAAACCTTGGAGCTGGGTTGGAACTCGAGCTGACGGGTATGGCCCAAACAGTGCTCGCATGGGAGTTGTTCGGGTAGGCAACCCAGAACCCGACGCTCTAGGTTGACGAGATAATGTGCTGGCCTGAGACAGCAATGGTGCGCTGGGCACCTGCTCTGACATACTGAGGCGCAGTCCACTCAGAGGTCCAGCTGGAGGAGATCTTGTGGCGAACCCCCGCTCCGATATACGCATACGCGCACTCGGAGAAGAGCGAGCGACTGGGGTTGAGTTACTCTCCGGGCCTGAAGCAAAGGGATGTGAGCTCAGGCTAAGGGTCATTCTGGGGATTGCGCACCTTGGAGATGCATTGAGCCTTGAATGGATGGGTATTGCTCAACCGACAATCGAACCGTAGGTGTTCTGGTAGCCAAAGCAGAACTCGACGGTCGAGGTTCTCGGGACCCTGCGCCGGCAGAAGAGAATTGTTTGCTGAAGAGCAGCTGCGATAGACGGGGGGGGGGCTGCACTCGGAGAAGAGAGCGGGGCTACAGTTGGCGCTGAGACAAGGCACCGTTAGCTCAGCAGGAGGGTTATTGTGGGATTGCACACCTTTGGGGCGAGTTGAGACCGAAGAGCCTGACGGGTACGGCTCAACCAGTGGTCGCGTGGGAGGTGTTCTGTTTACCAACGCAGAAGTCGACGCTCTAGGTTGGCGCGATGTGCCGGTTGGAGACGATGCGGCAACGAGCTGCGATCCAGTGGGATGGGATGCACGGGGACAGGGTGGACTAGGAGGGAGAGTGGGCACATCGAACCGCGCCACTTTGACTCTTGTCTTATGGATTCTTTCCAGGTGGTTCTGTAGAATTTTACTGTCGCAGAATCGCATCGCGCACTTCGGACACAACAGCGTATCATCCTGGCGGAATATGTCTGCCATAACTAGGGAACACTGTTAGACGGAGTACGCAGGGTGAATAAGGTCAGTTGACATACAAGTGCCGTCCTTCGCCAAGCTAAGTCAGTAGTGGCCAGCATGACGAGCAGCGAGATGTCCGTCGACACTTTTCTTCTCTTTTCCCTTGATTATGTATGTGCAGCTCTCAGTGACTGTGCACATGTCCCTGATATGTAACGTCAGCACCAACTTCGATACGACGGCGTCTAATAGGGAAGCGTGAAGTGAACGAAGAAGAAAAAACAAAAGCAAAGATGACGAGTTCCAAACATAAGAAGGACTGGTACTGCTTACCTCCTGGAGCGGCTTCCAGGATTGCTCGTCAACATTGGAGCAATGGAGGGCCGCCCACACGGCTACGAGGAACAAAGAGCGAGGCGCTACTGATGGCATCATACACACAAGACAACATGTTTCCAAACAAGAAATGCCTCTGTTGCAGTGCATGTCGTATTTTTCGTCAATCTACTTAGTAGTCAGCGGAATGTAAAATAAATCAACTTGATATAATTTCGTCCAACATCTCTGGGCTATCGAACAACTACCGAGTTGTTTTTCCTTCCAACTTCCACCACGTCGAATTTCTCGCAGGTGTGTACATCTGGCGGTCCTGATTGTTTGGCTCAATGGCATGTCCCCAGTCCTCTATGGTTGCGGACATAACTTTGTGACAAGTTTGTGTCCAAATATGGTAACCTTTATTACGTGCTCAGGAAACCTTTAGTCATCCATTTGAGAGTGTAAATAGTACAGTAGGAAGGTCCTTTAGATATTCTATGGAGCAGAACTTGCAAAATCCAAATAATCTTTTTTGGCAGAGAGATTTCGCCATTTGATGGCTGTGCTGTGGCTGTGTTCGGCCATCAAACCGTGCAAGGGACTTGGATATTGCAAGGGCTGAGTGGGAGCAATGAAAGGCAAAGGTTCATACTTATAAAAAGGCGGCCAGTTAGGTACACCAACTTTAAAAAAAATTGTCCAGGTAGCGAGTTAGGTACACTAACTTTGAAATTTTTGGTCCAAAATTTCGCCATTTTCACCCTAGATTAGGGTTACCCCAATCGTTCTGAAACGAAAAATTTGAAGGTAAACCCACCCTATGTTCCTGCTAAATCTTCAAGATCTAAGGGTTTTGCTCAAAATTGTGATTTGACATGAAGTCATGTCTGCAACCATACTCTCATGCACAACACCACCTTGCCGTGCTGCGCTCGCTCTTCGGACCTGGACATGTTCACATCTGGCTTCCATCGCCTGACCGACTCTTTCCCTTATCACCCGTTTCTTGCCGAATATCAACTATCCGCGCCAGTTTCATATTTTCAACCGCACCATCACGTTGACCAACCATATGCAACGCAAGATGTTTCTGGGTTGCTTCCAATGTTGTGAAGGATCGTCTGTCACTTGCCTTGTCTTTTGTTTTCTGTGATCTCATACTTTCCGTCAATTCCAATGACTGTGCAAGACGCGCCACGTGTTTCCAGTTGCGTTATCTGATATAGTGAATGAATAACGGAAAAAGTAAAACAAAAACGAGCATGCGACTGACCAGCCGGCCCAAGAACGGAACACCAATGCTTGTTATTGCAGTGAAACTTCAGTGCATCGCAATTCGACTGGCACGAAACCTACGTCTAACTACAGGAAATAACTGGACCGCGACAAAAGCAGAAACCAACTATTTTTTAGTGTGATAGACCCCCGAACAAGGGCACACTAACACAAGGACCGACAACACCAGCTGGCATATGGGTGAATAGAAAATGCATCGGATATCAATCGGATGTCAATAGATTCAAGTACGCATCCCAAGTCAGCGCGGAAATAAGAAAAAAAAAACGCATACTTTCCAAAACAACTTGACGCATCTTCTCGAGCTCCGACCTGGGATAAAATAACTACATACATCTAGCCAAAGCCTTGAAGGCTGCAACCAAACGCAACGTCAGAGCTAGTCAATGTACAACTATAGTTAATGATTTCAAGTTTCTCCTGCTCAATTTGAATCGGATTCCAATAACCGAAACGAAGCCAAGCCAACGCATACTGACGAGTATTCATCAAGAATTTGACCTACACCTGATTGAATTCGAAGTTGAATCCAGTCGAGCAATCAAGACGGACGCGTCAGAATATCGAGTACCCTGCACCCGAGGGCATCAGAAAGCTGGATAAACGAAATGTGCCTCCACTCGCACTTGCACTTGCACGGTTTCGGTATTTACATCTGGAAAATTACCGGTCACTCGTGCGGCTTGTTCTCAAAAGTCTAGACACTGTACCGGCATAGTTCGGCATTGTTCTAAGCACCGCGTCCTAATGTAACATAGTCCTTCCAGTTTCGAAATCAGTACATGGGTTGAATCCACACCGACGCAACAGTGGTCCCTGGGAGGTCATATTGATTGAGGAATAAAAGTTGGTCGGGTCAAAATGGTCAAAGTAACCTTGCGGGCATTCAAAGTCGGATTTTACGAATTCAAGTTGGTCGGCGTGGTCGTTGCTCCAAATTGAAAGCAGAAATTGAACTAACCTGTGCGATGCCTTGAATTATAATTGAAATTCGGACCGAAGCGAAGTTGATATTGGCGAGCGCTCGGGGAGCGAGACTCGAGTGCTGCTCGCAAAACGAAGATTCAAGTCGAAGGGAAAAGGGAAAAGGAAGGCTAGAAGCAGCACTTACAGTACATTGTGGCCAGAGTTTCCCATTATTTTTTGTTCAAACTGAACCAAGCGAAGTAGAAGGCAATAATAATACATACCTTGCGAACGCAGCAAGCGATTCGTTGGCAGAAGAACGACAGGTTTTCGGGCCTGCGGCACTCGGGGGCTTGAACACAACGAGGTCGACGCAAAGAGACCGGTGAAAACACAGGGATCTGATCTGTGAAATAAGGAGAAAGGAAAGACTAGTCTGACGGGAGTTCAAGGCTTTGAATCGCTTTCAGAAAATCGAAAGTACTGGGGCTTGAAATAATTTGACTTTCCTTGAAGAAGTTTAACAAGGGTTCACGTCATTCTGAAATTAAGTCAGTAAATTGGACTCGGCGATGATTTGACTTGCCTTGAAAGTCCAACTTGTCCTGGTCGTGAACTAAATGTACAAACCCAAGGGCTGGGCTAGAGACTAGTCAATCGAATGAAAGACACATAAAACTAAGATCTGTGAAATTGAAGATGAACACAAAATGGAAAAGAGAGGGGCATACAGATTTACGGAGTTCGATTTGAATTAACTCGTGCTTGAATATTAATTCTTGAATCCAGTGAGCAGTCGAAATTGGGTGTGCTGATTAATAGCTACCGCTACACACTGTTAGCTGTTACCTGCGGCCGATCTGGAATGGGGGACAAAGGAATACGGATTATACCGACGAAGCTTCAAACGGGTCAGTTCAATTGGAAGCAGAGTTCAAGCCGATTAGGTTGAGAGAACTGAAAGATATAAGATGTCAGAAAGTTGTATGAAGCGACAAGGGAGCGCGCGCATATCCAGCAAGCACGGAGAGAGAGAAAAAAATGAACGGAATAGGTATGGGGCAGGGAGAAATCACAGCGAAGAGGAGAAAAAAGGCCGAAAAAGGAAGAGCCGTAGGAAGCTAAAGTGGACATGGAGGCAGAGAATAAGGAAACCGCAAGGTGTTAGGTTTCACTCACCACCTGTACGCGGAGGATTCTCGTGCGCCGTGTATTCGTGGGAATTGTAATGCGTCTATCAAATTTTCGTTAATACGCTTCGAAAGGAAGACGGAGGCTCAAGGAAAGCAAAACTCACGCACATATACAGAAACGGCCCTGCATCATCTTTGGACAAGATCGTAGAGCAGGTAGCGAATTGCATGGACGTGCATGACACTTGTCCCGGCAGTCCTGCGAACGACTAACCACTGAGAAACAGAGAGAGACACCAGCTAGCTCCTTCAACAGGAAAAGCAAGGCATGCTGAGAGAGTAGCCAGCGTAGACAAAGAGGTCGACGATCCGAGCTGAGAAGATGTGTTTGCAGTGGACTGCGAGGAGAGAAAAGACGAAGACGACTCAGAGGTGGCACTTGACTGACCGTCAGCGAAGAAAAAATTCAGGCTCCGACTATATAAGCCGAGCCCGAGTCAGAAGAGTCAGGCAGGATTCAGGCGATAGTCGGTGCACATGCAGAGGCGTAGGAGTGGACCGCGAAGACAGGGGCATGGATAGAGTCTGAAGGGTGCGGGGGCATCGCGGGAGTCAAGATCTCACACGCACGGATCATTTGAGTCACAGCGTTCACGTGACCTTTTTTTTCTCAACTCTTGTGGCGTACGACTTTGGTACTACTAATAAACAATTTTTGGTGTTGTTCGGGAGTTGGACATTGCGGTGACTTCTCGACCGTCACATATTAAAAGAAATTTCAAGATGGGCCCAATATTCGAACAGCTCGAAAACGTCCAGCACCTGGACATCAGACTCCAGAGACAGCCACCTAACTATCTGGTTCCAGGTTCTACGAAAGGATAGATAGGGAACTGAACAGAGTATATTTTTGGTCTCGCGATCTATGTAGTCGGATGATCTTAGCTTGCAAGCTCTGGTTTTGTGGTTTGCCTTAGGTATGTCTTCCTCATTTCTGATTGAATTAAATCCGAACTGGCATGCGTTCAACACGGTCCAGCGAACTGCCTGTTGGTAGCATCTTCCCCGCAAGGCTGGCGATGAAACCCGCAAGATGGGGTGTAGGGAATCTAGTTGATTGGTTGCGAATTTACATGTGCGAATGGACGATTGCTATCGAATATGAAAAACGTAGATATATTCAGAGGACACAAAGATAGTATATCAGAAGGAAAGGCGGGGTGAGGAGAGGAGAAAAAGAGAGGCAGCACGAATGATAAATACAACGAAATGTTCCAAGCGTGGTTACGGAAAAACCTAACCGACTCGTGCTCGACGCTGCTCGAGAGGTGCCACGTCGACTTGCGTGCTCCACCGCCACCCACGGCTGTGCTTGACACGCGTGCGAGGGCAGGCGGGCGCGGTGTAGGGCTTACACCAGAGGTGCTGGCGAGCGAGGTATTGGGCTCGCGACTGGGCAGTGATGTTCGTGCGACCGTTTTCCGTGCACGACGAGCGTGGGGAGGACTGGGTTGGCGTGCGCAACGAGCGTGTGCGCGACGGGCGTGTGTGCCCGGGTGGGCGACGGCCTGTGTGCGGGGGTGACGGGTGCGTACCGGGAAAGGGGGAGTAAGGGTCGCGATGAGGGAAGGTTCTGCAGGAAAAAAAGAAAGAGTCAGTACGAAGTCAAGATGGAAATATAAAGGATGGGACGAGGATGGAAAGCAAGGATGAAGATAGGGAAAATGACGTTGACATCGACGCCGCCGTGGGGGTGATGCATAGGATACCTATGCTGCTCCTCCCGAGCGTGTAAAACCCGGACTTTGCCCATCTTCGAGAACGAATGTTTCGAAGTCCGCCGGCCGAGCAGCCGACTCCTCCCCAGAATCTAAACCCCCAGAATCGTCCAACGCACGCAGTTGCGAACGCGCACATCCCCAGCGCTCCTCCTCCTGAGTGTCAAGGCCACATTTCTTTCAATTTCGAGAACGAAAGTCTCGCCCGCGCCCCGTGCCCCAAAAATCTCCATCCCCCAAACTCCCCATATCGGCCTACCACCACGGGCACGCGCGCGCACACAGTCCACCATTTACCTCCCGAGGCTGCTAAGCCCACGTCCTGTCCATCGTCGAGAAAGAGACGAAATGTGGCGACGTTGCACAGCCACAGGCGGCGAGGACGGAATGAAAGAAAGGAAGTGGGAGATACAAATGAAGGGGAATGGGAGACGGCGGAGGGTCGCGGCAACAGCGTGCTCCCAACGTCTCCAGCTGCAAAACCCAGATAAAAAAAGAAGGGGCCCCCGTCGACATCGCGACTCCGCGCTGGACGAGGTATGCGCAACTGCCCGACCCAAGCGCCAAGGATCGCGAACACCCATAGCGTGCCCGCACATTTCCTAATCCGCAACCGCCGCCGGCGGTGGAAGGAGTCGAAAGAAAATCGAAGGAGAAATAAATAAATAAAAAGAATCGAGAACTCACCTCCAACCCTCCCGAAAGCACTCGCCAACAAGCTCTGGCTCGTCCTCGACATGCATCCCCACCCCGTGTCTGAGCACCAGCCCGTGGTGCCAGTGTTGGCGAGGGGCCACCATTTATTTGTGGAGGCGGACGTATTGGGTATGGAAAATCGTCAGCGTTAGAAAGGCAAGTGAAAGGGAGAGGATGGAGGGGAGGAAGGAGGAGAAAGAAAGAAGGACGTACAGCGCACATACGAATTATTGTAGCTCGCGTAGCTACTACTCGACACGGACCTCGCATGACTCGCATGGCTCCCCGCCTGCGAATCTGTCTCCCGCCCCAACTACTGTGCTGCATCTTCGGCGAGGTTGGGATGACCGTACTCGCACTCTCCGCCAGCGTCCCCGATGAGTTGTAGGATGGGGATGAAGGTTGGGGGCCGGGAACGCGAGCGGAGGCGGGAGGGATGAGAGGGACGGCAGATCGCAGATGGGCTCGAACCCCGCGCGGTACGTGCACCAGTCCTGTGCGTCGAAGGCGTGGAAGAGAGCGGGCCAGGGCCGGCATCGAGCGGGGAGAAGTCGTTCTCTTCATCGTATGCCCTATCTGCGTCTCCGGCAGCGTGGGGGGGGTGCGGGGCCGTAGTCGGGGGAGGTGGATGCGATGAGGAACGCAACTTGGAGGTACTGCGTCGTTTCGGACTGAGCGGCTTCCCGTGGTGGTTCCCATGATGAGAGTGGGCGTGCGAGCTAGAGCCACGCGCTCCTCGCCCTTCACGCCCCACCCCGGCAGCCGTACACCCATAAGCCAAATCTTGTCGCTGCTGCGGTCAGGGTTCGCATTGCCGTCGAGGTATCGCACGGCTTTGTCGAGGAGGGAGGTTTGGCTGCCTCCGCCTCCGGATTTGGTGCTGTCGGCCTTACTCGACGTCGACTTGGAATTGGTGTTAGATGCGAAGGAAGAGGGTTTGGCGTCGGGTTTGCGGGAGCTGGAGGATGCGAGGGCAGCGGCGGTCGAACCAGCTTGGGAGAGGGAGCCGATGATCGTGGCTGCGATCGACAAGTCGGACATACTCCCTGCGAGATGGGTGAACCATGATACGTGTCTCGAGCGCCCCGCTCTGCACCAAGGCGGGAGGGCGTGCGCGCGGGGGTCAGGTCTCCGTGGCCATTGGACGACCCAGATGTAGACGAAGGCGGCGTGGACGGAGAGAAATGGCTAGGCGCGCGGTGGCGAAGAAGACATCGCAAAATCGTACGACGTGGGCGACGCGTTGGGCTGCTGGCTGGATTCATGCAGTGCCAGGAGCTCCGCAGCAGAGGGTGCACCACGCTCAGCCTCGCGGATGCGTTGGCGCTCGCGCTCTCGTGCATCCTTGTCCTTGTCCTTGTCTTTGCCTAGGCCGAGGAAGCGGGTCGCACTGCAGCGTCCGGAAGCAGAGGACGTGGAGGTGGAATTGGATGGGTTAGAAGTGGAGATAGCGTGCGATGAAGACAGCGTGACTCATTAGTGGTGGCGGTGAGGCGGGCGATGTCGCGAGGCGGCAGCAGTGGGCGTGGGGACCGAGTGGGATGGCGATGGTGGGCGCTGCGGTTGTGGGTGCTGGAAGATTGAATGCCGCCACGTGGGAGCGGGCCACCGATTGCCAGTCTAACCCATGACAAAATCTGGATGTTGACTGGAATCACAGAGTCAGCAATCACGGCTTTCTTTCTTGCTCTTGTCCACGACCTACACAGACAACCTTTGGATCTTTGACTCTTGTCTGCCTTTGCTGCTCATTTTCTTTGGCCTCCCTCTCACCCTTCAATCGTTCTCAGGATCTTCCTTGCTAACTTTTGAATCATTCATCGACCTTTGACGCATGTGATTCCTTCTCTCTTAAGTTTCTGAAAAATCGGTCATTCCAAGGGTTTCGCATCGCCGGAAACGGTCGCAGGTTGAGGGTTTTTCTCCCCGGCATGTTGGGGTTTACGGCATGTTGGGGTTTAGTTGACGGTATTATTTACAAAACGGCGAACACGTCAACTACGGAAACTCCTGGTTGGGAATGCGGAAAAAGAAACTGGCACCATTCCTGTAACGGTGCGCTTTGCGCGCCGCGCACTTCCACCATCTCCTCACCACCATCACCCCACTCCACACATTCCTTAATTGTTTCATCGACACTCGTTGATTGCGACCTTGACACGGTTGCTTCTCACTCACACACCACTCCTTAACTTCCGTTTCCACTTTCCATTTCATATTATACTTGAGTCTATTATAAATTTCCGGTTGTCTGTAGTTGCAATCTGATACCTTTGCGCTTACTCTCTGAACTTTCTCTTCTCTACTTGATCTGTGTGCCGGAACTAGCCGCCGACTTGCTCGCCGGCTGCTCTCCGTCACAATTCCCAAGCTCAAAATCCTCACACCACATCAATGCCAAGATCAATTTGTATTGTGGCTACCGGTGCTGGAACTCTAGGAACAAGAAAATGCAAACTATTCACAGCAAGTTATTTCAAAGGCGAATGAGCAAGCAATCCAATTATAACAATGGGTACGTGGTATTGATGATCGAGACTGCGATTATTATATGGGAGTACAGGATACGCGTGCACGTTGATAGAGGACATCGAGGTTGGTTATTGGAAACAAAAATATTAATCGTGAAGTTATCGCGATGGTTCTTATGGCGAGAAGTTCTCGAGCTCGCACCCAATAGAGGTGACGTGTTTGCTGTACGCAGTCGAGGACCTGCGCATGTTCAACAATTGCGGCCGGACAGTGTTGATCAAAGCTTCCTTCTGGTCCCCTTCGGCAACGCCCAGCGCACGCTGGAGAACGGAGTCTGACGACGGCCCGGGGTTAGTTATCAGGGAAAGAACGACTCGGGTTGAGCAGTACCCACTTCCGTAGGCGTCCTTCATCATCACTACGATGGGCGTCGATGCGTCTGGCGTGGAAGGAGATTCCATGATTTCGTCCATCAACGCCCACTGGGGCCTCTGGGTCCGCATGGGCAAGCACTTTCTTGCAAACGTGGGGTCCCGGGCCATGAAAAGCAGACGCCCCTGGAGTTGTGCAATAATCAACGCCTTATCCTCCGGGCGTCCCGTCTCGAGGATACATTGGATCGCAGAATTCTAAGATAGAACAGTTAACATCTCTGTATTTTCGAACACTGTAAAAATAAATCAACCCACACCAAACTGGTTCTGCATGAGGGTCAGGACACAGTCGGACAACAGTTCATCTAGCAATGGTCGCGTTTGCACCTCGGGAAGATATTTCACGCATTGTTGAAGGACTCGGCACCTGATGGGATGGGTTGCGAGCTCGAAAGTGTGCCCGATGAAAGTTGAGACGAATACCAAGCAGTCGGGAGAGACGTGTTTGAGGAAATGAAAACCAGCTTAGTTAACGAAAATGAGTTGGCACAGTACGTGGTCGCCGTTCGAGTCCTTGACGCATCTCATAATCTGTGGCTCCAATTCCCGAATAAAGCTAGCCTGCTGTTCCTGAGCTCACATAATTACCCAATGCATCCTGAATTAGTGGTATGAAATGGTGGGGATGGATTTCATTGAATATACTTTGTTTCTCTTCGCGGGATGCCTCGGGTAAGGTATCCTGAATAAAACGCGAGCCAAGCTGGCGCACCAGAATAAGCGGTAGCCTTGGTTGGATATCCTATTCAAGTGCGTTGATTCTTGGTTCAATTCATGCCATTTACTTTGGACCCTTGGTTCGGTGAATTGTTCTCAGCTGTACCAGTAATTAAGCGAGTCTTGTTTCGTTCGCACCTGGAGCTTTACTGACTCAAGCCATTTCGATACAGCTCACTGAGTCGGAGGCAGGCACAGACTGGGACTGCAAACACCGAGGATGAGCTCTAGCTAATAGGAGAGGGCTGATACCATATGTTCCGTGTTTACTGGGAAGCACATTGCGCATGTAGTGGCTCGGAGCATTGCTTGAAAACATGGTAGCATCCACTCTTATTTATTTTGCCAGCAGGCTCTCAATTCTTACGGAAAATAGGTCAAGCACTGTCCCCAAAGCAAACGTGCGATCCAGCAATTTCAATGCCCCCGGCTGAAATTAAGGTCACTCCCATTGTATGCGTGTACAAAATATGGAGTACATCCTAGGCACCTTGAGGACTGCTAGAGGGGCATAATTGATGATTCTTGACACGGAAATCCAGGACCTACCATACTCTGCCGATGAACTGCGATTATTTTGATTGATTTGTGATATATTTAGACAATCATTATTGTTGGAGCACTATAACTGGGAGCACATCCCAGCCGACTTGAGGACTGCAGAAGGGGCCTAACAGACGAGCTTTGAGACAGAAATACGCAGCCCACTGTCATCGGCCGTCATACCGCAATTGTTTTTTATATATTCGGTCAATTATTGCTGTTGGGGGACTGCGAAGTGAAGCACACCCCAGGTGACTTGAGAAATCCAAAGGCGGCCTAATCAACGATTTTAGCCCCGAAACTCCAAGGTCTACCGTGATCCGCCGTTGTGCTGTGATTATTTTGGTCAATTTCCCGATTAGGCAGCGGTGGGAGGCGGAGGAGGGGTGATATATATGAAAAAGTAAAAATGGGCGCACATGTAGAGCTCATCGAGAGGATCATTTTCGCCCAATTAATCACATATGTGCTCCCAAAGGCTGGCGAGCTATGGCCATTTTGATGGGAGCCAAGGAATAACCATTTTCCAAATAGGGCGGGGGGGGCCGCCCTAAAAAAAAAATCGAAAAAGCAATAAAGCATTTGATGCAACCACAGTACATGGTAGCAGTAAGGAATAGTGAACACAAACAATAATGTAGCCATAGTATGTAGTGCAAAAGTGAGAAGAAGTGAGCACAGCTTTGCACAGCCACAATTTAGCGCTGAAAATGTATACTGGGCATATTCAGGGGGGTAATATCTTTTTATGGAGTTTGGCTCCATAGAAGCCGTCAAAATACATTGTATAACAGGTTCCAAGCCTTAATTTGTGGCCAGAGGTCATGGGGGAGGCTGTATAAATATGGGATACCAACTTTATGATCAAAATTTAATTTTCGTAAAGTTGGTATCCCATATTTATGCAGCATCCCCCACGACCTCTGGCCACAAATTAAGACTTGGAACCTGTTATACAATGTATTTCAACAACTTCTATGGAGCCAAACTCCATAAAAGGATATTGCCCCAGTGGAAATTACCAGTATATGTTTTTAGCTAAAATATTTCCTGCCGGTACAATACTACGAAGATCCTTCAGATTTTTGTTCTGGGCTCTTCTTCTGGGCTATATAGATCAGGAGATGAGTGTGCTAGACTTGAAAGCGGATACTGATTATGTTTTGGACAAAATCAGATTTCCCCCTATTTTGTAAAGTGGCAGTTCAGAGAGATGAAGAATGATGGTGATTCAGCCCTCCTTTGTTGACCAAATGTATTCACTTCCTTCAGATGGTGTTTTCCAGGGAATAATCGATGCCAGGTGTGTGATAATAATATTTCTTCCCTGAATCTTTGGCACATAACTATGCGAAAAAAATTGGTTTGTGCTAGAAGCATAGTCACACATTCAAGTTGAATAATATAACACCTATTTACACATTGAACTGTACTCAGGATTCATGAACTCTCCATACATTAGCCAGTTGCACAGGTGGCACAGGTGGATCAGTGGCACCAATGGCATTTGAACTCACAAAAAAATAAAATGCTTGCTGCAAAGTTTGGATCTGACAGATGATACTCTTGATTGAAAGTTCTCTTATTGATCCTGGTCTGGATGTGGTGTAGTGTCCATGTTATTCTTGTATTGGTGTTCTTTTGGGATCCCATCTTGAAATGGTCCAAGGCACCCATGGCACATAATCTAGCGCTAAAATGAGCTGTGGCACCAATAGCCTTGCGTGGGTATTATTTCCCCTGCTCCAATGGTCCATGGCATCCATGATATTCTTTGGGTATTATTGTTCCCCTTGATCTGCCATTGAAATGATCTGTGGCATGAACGGCATTGTTTGGATATTATTGTTCTCCTGATCAGGTCTGGGGCATTGATGGCATGATGCTTGTGGCACTGATGGCAGTATTGGGATATTATTTTGCTGCATTCATTGGTGGCACCAATGGCATTGTTTATCCCACATCAAAATGGTCCGTGGCACTGATGGCATATTTTGGGTAATTTCCACCCTACCCCAGGTCAAAATGGTCTGTGGCACCAATGGCACAATTGGTAACATTTTTCTAATGATCCTGGGACAGAAAGTTCGGTGACACTGATGGCACTATTGGGGCAACATTTTTTCACTGATCCTAGGTCAGAACATCTCGTGGCACTCATGGCACTATTTTGGTAACAAATTTCTACTGATCCTGGGTCAGAAGGTCTCATGGCACCGATGGCACTATTTGGGGAGCATTTTTTTACTAATCCAGGGTCAGAAAGTCCGGTGGCACCGATGGCACTATTTGGGTAACAAAATTTTACTGATCCTGGGTTAGAAAGTCTGGTGGCACCGATGGCACACTTTTGGCAACATTTTTTACTGATCCTGGGTCAGAAAGTCTGGTGGCACCCATGGCACTATTTTGGTCACAAATTTGACTGATACGGGGTTGAAATGTCTCGTGGCACCCATGGCACTATTTGGGTATCAAAATTTTACTGGCCCTGGGTCAGTGGCCTCATGGCACCCATGGCACAATATCCAGCCCAATTGGCGGTTCTGTGGCACACATGGCGGTTCCGTGGCATATGTGGCATTTTTTGTTCGAAAAAAGCGACCAAACAATAGGAGGTATTTACTGGGTGGCATGGCTGCTCTGCCACCGCTGGGTGCCGCAGCTGCCACCAAACCTGTACGGTGGCCGTGCCACGTCTCGATAACTATTGACGGGTCTTGAGGAGGTAGACCCGTCCATAGTTATCGAGGGGTGGCGGTATTATCAGGTGAGGGAGTCACAAAGATGTCACCATAAAAATTCCCCACTGCTTTCCATACTTCGTACGCATTCGTGGTAGAAAATTCAAATTAGTCACAAAGCTGAAATAGACGACTCAAATGACACACAGTGTGCGGTAAATCTGGGGGCTCCCATCGACGACAAAATAGATCGGCTTGGTGCCAATGGCGTGGTCTTCTGCGTACCAGATGGCGCCTTCGAATCCTGCGCAGAGGGAGAGCAGATCCGCAGCACCTTGCATAGTAGACGCAGAGCAAATAGGGGAAATCGAGGATGCACAGCCTGCGAGACGATTGAGCTCAATCTGCTGGTAAAGAGAAAACCTGTGTGTGTGCATAAGTAGTGGATATATTCCGTGGAAATAAGACCCACAAATCATGCGTCATAATCCCGGAATTGAAGAGATACCAGGGCGCTTGGTGGGAGACGGTAGGAGTTGGGTAGAAGTTTGCCATGCGAGGGTGATTGTCACAGTGAGGGTCAGCAGTGCAAGTCAAAGTGCTAAGCGCCGGCTGTGCTTGCTGCGGCTGCGGCTTTGACAGATCACGTCAATCGCATCATCTCTCACGCCTGGCTTGGCAACAATTATTGGGTCACTCACACACAGAAATATTGAGAGAGTTGTGTCCAAAAGTGGAGGAGATCAGGTAAAATTCGATTGAAATAGGGAGTGCGACAAGATGAATAGTATGTAAAGGCCTGGAGTGCTTTAATTGCAAAATATGCGGCAGCAAAAAACGGCCCCGGCGACGGTGAGCGCAGTTGAAAGGTCCCCTGGAACGACGGCAGGGATTTCTATTAGCATGAAGTACAATGGACCAGAAGGACAACGGCCCCGTACCAAAAAAACCCGGTTTCCATTTCGGAAATGCTCCCTGGCAGCGGCGGCGGCGACAGCGAGCGCAGGTGAAAGGCTACTCACCTGTAACGATGGGAGGATGCTCCATTAGCACAAAGGTACAATGGCACAGAAAGAAAAAGGCCCCGTACCAAAAAAACGCGGTCTCCATTTCGAAAATCCCCCCGGCGGCGACGGCGAGCGCAATTTGGGTGCAGCTCCTCTGGAACAACGACAGGTTGTTTCATGAACACAAGGGTACCATGGGGGGGAAGAAAAAGGGCCCCGTACCGAAATCCCGGTGCCCATTTCGAAAATCCCGCTGGGAGCGGCGGCACCGACGGCGAGCGCAGTTCGGGAGCAGACCCTGTGGAATGACGGAAATATAGTCTCTTGGTACAAGGGTATGAGGGGGCAAAAGAGAAAGAGCCCCGTACAAAAAACCCCTTGTCCATTTCGGAAATACCATCGGGAACGGCAACGGCGGTGGCGAGACCAGAAGTGAACCTAAGCAACTGAGAATACGGGAGGACGTGCTTTGAAGATGGAAGTACAATGGAACCAAAGGGCAAGGCCCCCACGCAGAGGGGTCGGATTTTATGCTGAATACTGCTGTGGGGAGGGTGCGGCGAAACGACAGACGCTGGACTGTCGAGTCCGATTCGAGGGTCGCGAGAGGTGAGAAACGACCGAAGAGGGTCTGGTGTTCATACCCACGCAGGGGTGGGGTGATGGACGGTCCCAAGGGCGCAGGGGGCCCCGAGCAACGGAGGGAGGAAAGGAGTGATGGGATTGTAACAATTGTAAACAACGCACCAATTTGGGTCCATATCCGAGCGCCATCATTTTGGCGGGAGGGCGGGCCAAGCGAGCGAAGGCGGTGAGCGGCCAAATCGGGCGCGAGGCGCGAGGCGCGTGCACGTGCGACAAAGGAAGGTGAGCTGATGTATCAGCACCTTCGCTAGCTTAGAGGCTTTGATGTATCAGCACTCACCGCTAATCAGGGCAGTGCTGATAGATCATAACACCGTATACGCCTGACATCAGGAGGGAGGCAATTTTGCAGACATTGTGCACTTTGAAATGCCGGAAGAGCAGAGTGATTAATCTGGGGGCCCATTGAGGGCTTCAACTAAATTATCCCAGTACTTTTTGAATATGTATATGTACGTAGGTGACACTGTGCATCCATGGGAGTATTACACAAAAAAGCTTCGACTTGGATGACTTGAGTCGACTCAAGTCGACTTCGAGTGACTTGGTTGGGCCAAGTCAAGTCAAGTCAAGTCAAGTTTAAATTGAAGTCGACTTCCCAAGTCGCGACTTGACTTATCGAGTCACGGCAACATTATGTCCTCCAGGTTTCGCTCATTTCAACACGCAAAACATTTGCTTTTTGTCAGGACACCGGCATTCTCACCGCTTTTCGTTTATTTTACACTCCCGGAGGAGTACCGCCAATACAAACTCCACTGGACTTGAATCAGAATTGATGGACGAGTTCAGTTCAGCCACTTTCCATGTGAAGCGTTTCAGCGATCCGGCACCAGTGCCGATATCGGTGACTGCTCATGACCTCAGGTCGGTGTTCGAAAAACACTTGAATCCACTGGAAAGGCTGCCGCCGTCGTTTGACCGTGCACAGCACCGAATGAATCAATTGCTGGCTGCATTGATCCCGAACTCTACCCAGGATTCGATGCCTGAACGATTCTTCTCCGCCCAATTTACAGAGAAGGATATAGGATGGCTGAAGGATCATTTGCGCAAGAACTCCATGGAGAGTGCTTCGGGAGAGGATGCAGTGGTTTATGAGGACATCAGAGACATCCCGAATGATGCTCTAGCTGAGTTTCTCAATGAATGTGTCCGGACGCAGGATGCTCCCAATATATGGCTCAGATCTGCTATAATTGGCTTGTTGAAGAGGGGAAAGCCAGCAGTGAATCCTGACAGTTACAGGATTATTGCTCTTGAGAGCTGTTTTCTGAAACTGCTGACACTCCTCATTCACAAGCGAACAACCGACTGGGCAAACTCTCGAGGGCTCATTCCAGACAATCAAACGGTTTCAGGGAAGGATATCGTACCAACAATAATCCTTTCATCTTGCGCTGTGTCAAAGAATGGGCCCGAGCAGATGGCCGAACTCTGTTTGTCGCTGCTGTGGATGCAACAAATGCCTTCCCGTCAACAGATCAGCCAACCTTATGGCTGAAATTGGTGAAAATGGGAATGGAGGTGCACTATTTGACTGGCTGCGTATGCTCTATCGCCGTATGGAGTATTTCGTCCGACATGGAGACGTCAACTCTTCGGAATTTAAACCCTTCGTTGGTTTGCTCACTGGTGATCCCGCCTCTCCCGTACTGTGGAACCTATTTATGGCTGACCTCGTCATGCCTGCGGACCCGGACGATCCAATTCTATCGACGGTTAGAATAACAATCATGGCCCAAGCAGATGATATACTGCTCATCTCGCTCTCGGCTCGTGGTTTGCAACGCAAGTTGAATGCACTCGGCACTTGGTGTTCCAAGAACTTCATTGCTGTCAATTTGATCAAAACAGTAATACTTATATTCGGAACAACACCAAGTCCTACCCCCCAATTCCATATCGCTGGCGATGTTCTAGCCATCACGGATCATGAGAAGTATGTTGGAGTTCATTTCAGAACTGACAAACTCAACATCTTTGCCGACCACTATAAAGAAAAGGCCAGCGCGGCGCGATACTGTGTTCATCGGATTATGGGCCTCGAAGATTCAACCCGCCATTTGACTCCGAAGGAATATAAACAGCTGTATATGGCACGAGTAGACTGTCATTTGATCCATGGATGCGAAATTTCCCCGGACTGTGACGACGTACATGTAAAGCAGCTCTGTGATATTCAAGTGAGCTTTCTGCGTCAAATCTTGAATCTTCATGCTCATTCTCTCATCGCGCGGCTATTCACCGAAACTGGAATCATGCCTCTCCGATTCAGGCGCTACTTGGTCCTGCTGTCCTACCTACAATATCTCCTTAACCTCGAACAGACTCACTTCGCCCGAGCTAGCCTGGACAGTTCCGTTCAACTGGCGGCCCGCGAAAAGAAATCCTGGTTCAGAGATGTATTTAAGGCTGCTTCCAAGATGCCTTTTCAGTGCCCACCTCCAGACATGCGCAGTGCGACTTCAAAATCGATTGAAGCGTATGCAAAGTTGGTGGTAAAGTCGGCTTTGAATTGGCTGCAGCACCAAATCGAATCGACCGATAAACTGTACTTGATACACAGCCGTGTTGAACCACAGAAGGACAAACCCCCTGAGGTGATCACTCTTTTTCTACGGCATTACTTATTCATGGTGAAGACGCAAAAGTACCGTGAGGCTCTTACCTCTATTTTGCTCTCTACTCACCTTCTGGCTGTGGAAAAACTGCGTCACGTTGATCATGCGAAACCTAAAGTATCTCGTGAACAGCGCCTCTGTAGGTTTTGTTTCCGATCCGTGGAAACTCCAGAACACGCCCTCCTGGAGTGCATTTCATCGAATGCTCTCCTCGAACTGCGTAGATCATTTATGGAGAAACTCCTCGCGATGGCACCAAATCTACGAGAGAAAATGGTTGGGAAGAATAGCTTGACATTCTTGAAAGCTATGATCTACCAGCGCAGCACGATGGTACTTGTTGCAAACTATACACATGAAGTCCTTGAACTGTTCTACTCGGAGCCACAGCATTGTGCATAGTTTATTGGGAGTAGGGGTGTGAGGATGCAAGGTGAACTAACTTTCACTGCGTTGAAGCGGCCCCTGGACCGGCACCCGCCCCGGAGGGCCTCGCCGGGTGCCGGTCTAGGGGCCGCTTCAACGCAGTGTTTGCTTCTGTGTTTGCACCAGGATCTACCGTGGGGCATGGGGTTTCTCATGGTATCTGCGAGCTCGTTCTGGTTAGGGCATTGAGGTCCAGGGACGAAGGTGTAATTTAGCTGCCTTGTACAGCGGGATAATCCCTGGAAACCAGTGTTCGTTATTCAGACCATGCCGTGTAATGCTACCTACCTACCTACCTACCTACCTACCATACTAGGACTGCCACCTCCACCCTCAGTCACCGTTGTGGGTATTTGATTTCTTGGGATCAGGGCCTCTTTTTGAGCAGTTGTAAATTGATATGATTGCCATGGGTGTTTCACGAGCAGAGTGTCTTTGCGAGAGATGAGTGCACCACGAATGTATATCCATTGATTGCGAGCGTATAAGCCATCTGGGATATTCAACTACCTTCTAAATCAGCCAATCTGAATGCGAGCCTGATCGCGTGCTTGTGCGGTGCATCAACGGAGAAAATATTTCGACCGGGCTCTCGGCTGCGGAATACTTGAGCCAGGAACGCATCAAGAATTCAAAGCGTTACCTGGGCGTTCGGCGCGTGCGATTTCCATCTCATTCTCTCCATCCTTGACATCCACGAGACCACGTTTTTGCAGCGAAAACATCATGCGAGCCAACGCAATGTCTGTTTGTATATTCCTCCTACCAATCTTCTCCATATTGAGCTGCATTTCCTCCATGGCAAGATTCATGCGTTCGAGAGGCACATGCCATGGCGGAACACATTCCGTGTGATGAGCGAGGAGGCTCCCCTCGCTCGTGTTCATTTCTGAGAAGAACATCGACTCGTGCCATGTTGATGGATCAAGATGCAGCGTACCTTCCATGATCGCCTTCCCATTCTCCAACTCCTTCGTTGTGCAGCCACAGTGCCCTGTATTATAGTGCCCCGTCCCGTGGGTTGGGGCTTTCCCAAATGTGTAGCAATATCAAGAGGAACACCAGATAGCAACTTACCATTATGTGCAGCAGCAAGAGCTCCTGCGATGACAGAGAATATCGTCCAGAGAACAGAAAGCATGGCAAACGTCGAGACGAAAACGCTCGTGATCGCCGAGCCCAACTGCTTGATACGCGGAATCGAACGAAGGTACTCCATTACTGGAACACGGTCACTGGTATTGAAGACCTCCACCTCCGTCTGCCACTGTGCCATCAAACTGGCGTTTGATGTGGTACCACGCACGAAGTTTGCCCAGGTAACTTCGTCGAATCCAAAGTTGCTGCCTGCGATGGAGCGATTGAACATTTGTGGAGAGTTATATATTTGGTTGTCCAAGATGACTCCAAGGTCCAGCCGAACCAGGTGGTACACAGCCTGAAACAGATTTTGGATCATAGTACTGAAATCCTCGATATCCTGGGTAATATTGCTGAATTGACCTTCCCATAGCAAGTCGGTAATGCCAATAGGCATGCGGACGGGCTCGCCGATGATGCCGTTTAGATAAATCGGAATCCAAATCGGGATATGCGTCGGTGCATCGATCGCAATGAATTGAACCGGATTCGATGAACAGGGAGGCTGAAGCAAAGAGGTTGTTTCCAGTGCGGACCCCGCTAGGACCGCAGCACAATCACAACATGGGTGGGCAGTAAAGCCAATGTCAATCTCACTGTCATTGTCAATGAAATCTCCGAGATGAGGCCCACTCCTAACACGGTTGTCAGAGAAAAGGAGTACACCAGATTGATGCCAGGACAAGATCACCAATTCGCAAAAATTCCGAACTGGACAGCAGACGGTCATCGTCAGGTCGTCGGAATAACAACCGACTCACCACATCCGCCATCAAGAGGGATGGCAAAATTAGCATGTCGTCCCAACTCGCATCTGCACCTCGTAGCGGGAACCCGCTCCAGGTCAAATAAAATGGTGTAGGTATGCGGCAGGTGATACTTCCCTGTGGGAGAAGTTTAAGGAACTCGAGAAGCTGCCAGGTCCTAACTCACACTCAATTGTGTCTGCGGCTCCCAATCATTCTTATGTGTAGTCTTCATCACTACCAGATTTAGTGTGATATTTGTCTGGGTGATGGATTAACCGCTGGACCTGCGGAGAGTGGAGAAAAAAATGAGCATACCACATCACAATTATCGGACAGCGGATTGTTGTAGTATGGGAACGAAAATATCGGTGTAGTCATGTCGTGGCCATCGAAAGCCTCAGAAATAGTATAGTTGAATATGGAATTGTTGAGGACCAACACATCCCCGACAGTCAGGAGCTGTGGAGCAAAGTCACCCGCGGGATTCTGCAGAATCGAGGGCAGAATATTGCTCAAAGGGAGAGATGGAAGGCTGTCATTTGGACGGTACGTGGCTTCTTGAACGATGCTGTAGGCGGAAAGAGGGACTGCGAATCTGCCATCAGACAGATCGTGGATATATTTATCCCGGACGCACTATTAATGACGGCGAGAAATGACGAAATTAATAAGAACGCGCAAAGTACGATCGGGGTTGTCCACCTCCACGGATACGCTAAAGACGATGTCGTTGACCAGTAGGTGTAAGGAGAACTAGGGGACTCACGACGCTGCTCGGCGTATCCCAAGCGAAATGATGCAATTCCCTTGAAGAAAATGGGTTTCATGAGCTTGAGGGCTGGAGGAAAATGAATACCAGTGACAATGATGCTCCAAGGTTTTATAGTGTTGCCGATGTCCGGTTCGGTCCGGTTCTTTGCCAAAATTCCGACAGGTGGGAGCTGTGTGTTCTTTGATAAAGAGATGTTGTTTGATTAAAAGGTCAAGTATGTCGCACGGATGCGGGAGAGATCACCCACGAAACACGAGATCTATGAAGATCGAAGCTCGCGGTGATGAGCACCGCTCCCTTCTGAGCACCGATTCCGTCATTTTGGTCCAATTTCCACGGTTCCCATCATTCCCGACTTCAACCATCGCCGATCGGTCTTCTGTTGTTTCCGGCATCCGGCATCCCCATTCCCGAGATTAACTTAATTCGCAGAGTTCCCGAGAATTACACTGGTTCCAAGTTTATATTACACTTTTTACTATAAATTATTAACCGTTCTATAAACAAATGGCTCCTCCGCTGCGCTAATTCTCCATATATCCATCCTCCTTTTGGTTTCTCTCTGCTCTTCCTTTTGGCTTAACTCCTTCCATCCTCGACTTTCTGTGCATTCCAACACAGCCTTTTCATTTACGACGGAACAGCTGACCAGCCCGCAGTCCTTTCTTGACAGGAAGCAGATCGCAGTTGCTACTGCCTACGGTGCAGCGTGCGGCCGTGAGGCCACGTAGTTCTCCCGGAAGATCCTCGGCATATAAAAGCAGCGCTGATGTCAGGTGGAATGCTGATCTATTTCCCGCTTTGCTCATGCTCAAATGATCGATTCTCGGCCGGTGTGGAAGGGTGGGTTGGACTGCTCATTGACTTTCCATTTCTACCTTATTACCCCGGTAGAGTACGGAAGATCGGTCATCGGACCGATCATTTGTTTCGTACGTACACATGTCAATCGTTCATCTTTTCTCCCACAAACCAGCACCTACGACGCGACCAGTGAACTTGAGTAGTCCACCATGGCTACGTCGCCAGTGAAGCCCTTCCATTCTTACCTCACATTATCGTGCATCTCGAGCCCTTCCGAGCCAGAACCGTATCTCACGCCCGCACGGCACATTCCCTATTTCCCACTGATTTCTATTCCACGCCTTCACGCGATTTCTGGGACCTTTCGCCCACCTTCTGGTTCACCCGTACTCTCCAGTATCCGGACTACCGACCCATATCATATATCTGTCTACCAGCCCCGAACTCCGTTCTGTGACACCGGTCTGATCAACTCTTAGGTCTGCTGCTGAGAACTTGGCCTCAATTCAACTCTACTGCACTATTTCTGCGATATCTTTGTCCTGCCACGGATCTAATCAATCCCATTTCTCAAACAATCCAATGATTATTTCCTGTCGCTCAAAATTTCCAGTTGTGTGGCTGGGATGGAGGATCAATCTCATTTCCTGGTGGTTCCATGCTCTCGTAGGCTACAGTTGTCGATGCTGCTTGCTTTTTCACTCTCTACACTTGGTTATAACATTTTGGTTGAATCTTCTTTGTTCCGTTCTCCCTGTTGCTTCTGAGTCTCATTATCTTTGGCTTGCTCCTCTATGCGTGAGAATATTCAAGTGATTTCTTTACGGTGGTCTACCGCATTCTGAGTTTCTTCGTCATTGTTAGCTTCCTCGTTGCGCCTCAAAGGTTATTGCCACGGTGGTCGGTCAATATAACCCGACACGCTTCAACTCTCTTTTCAATTCTTTCAGTCTCCCTTGCATTCCTTCTTCCCATCCCCTCTGACGGTGACACCTCCCTTGGCAGGAAATTCCTCTGCACTACGGCCTTTGATTCCCGACACTCCGCTGATATGCAACGCGAGTTCTCTGGAAGTTTGATTAATTAACCGTTCTTAAACGATTACCTCGGCGTGTCATTGTATATGTTTGCGCTTTTCTCCATTTATCCCAAGTCCTTTGGTCTTCCTCTGGCGCCCCACTGCACTCATCTCCATTCATTTCCAACACTGCACACAGCTTGAGTGGATCTCATGATGCGAGACAGTGATGCCTTTTCATTGACCTACTGCGTGCCGGAGTTACGGGTATGCATTCAACAGCAAACTGTCAGTCTCTCAATCAGCTACGCGCTGCGCTTTTCATTGATTGTCCTTCACCTCAAGAGCAGTACTTTCCATTTTCACTCTCGTTGGCTGTTCTTGCTGCTGCGACATCAATAGATTTCCGCGGCGCAGTCCCTGTGCCACATAATATTCCCACCGTGACCGTCTGGCCGTCGCCAATATATGAAGGACTTGGGCCCGTCCATCAATCAAATACCTTTTTGCTTGCTTCCGGCTCTGTGCTCATACCGAAGCTTATTCGCGTCTGCCGTAGGACTCTGCCCTTTCCGCATCAAGCATGCCAGCTTCTGAGTCTTCCACTTCGTGGTTTTATTAGGCTTCGACTGTAATTTTCAAGTTGACTACTGGACATTCGCCCATCGGTCCTCCTAATCGCAATTTCCAGCACAAATATACCCTAAGATTTTCTCGCGGCAGTATTGTTCCTGCATTGACGCTCTAATTTTTAACCTCAATTCATTTTTTCCGCCTCATTCTCGCCTCTGGCCAGCGCGGTTGTGATATTTGTGCATCCCACCAAATTGTGCAACATTCTTCTGACTAGAATCCGGTGTTCCGCAGTTCGTTTCTACCTGGATATTGTGTATTTTGTCTGAGCCTTTTTGCTTTGACGGAGCGCAACATAACTTTGCCTTCATCTTTGTATTCTGTATTTTGCCGGAGCAAATTGCAACCCCTGAGCTGTTGAATTCTGGTCGGCTGAAGGGGAGGAACGTGTGTCGTGGATCCTAGCTGGAAAATTGTGAACTTCGGTCTGCCGATCTTAACCTCAATTTGAATTGCCGGTGCGTTCAACAGCTCTTGATTGTTGAAAACATCATCCATTTTTTCTCGATCCAGCGTCGTATACAACATTCACAGCACATTTGCGTCAATTTCTCTGCTCTTTATCCTTGGATCCCTTCGAGTAGCTGGCAGACCACTTCTGGTCGCTTTGATCAAGTTTTGAAACCTTTTTTCGGATACCTCATGAAGCTCATTGTTATTTCGTTTTCGCTCTCTCGTTTGGCGATTCCAGGCCCTGGCCGATTGTAATTACCCTATGGGGTTGGGCACTGTTGGCCCTTCTTCATCTCTATTTTTAGTGTTCTTCCGCTCTAGATATATCTATATACAAGATCTGCCTTCGCTTCGCTCCGGCATCAGCATCGGAAGTGTTGACATTCAAACTGTAAAATAGCTAAAGTATTGAGGAACAAAGTAACTGTATTGTATGATTCAAACAGAAGTCGTAGGAATGTTCCACAGCAGCGATGATGGCACGGTGGACATAATCTGATCGCAAGTATGTATCGGCGACTACGTACGTACATTATGTCTGGTACAGCGAAAATTTCCTGGAAACCTGCAGAATATTCCCAGTAAATGAGGCAGTTGAACTGCGTTTATGAGAATGGACAAAGCTTACCAGATTGTTACGTCACGGAATCACGGCCAACTGTGAGGTGATGCTGACCACTGAGTTCATGCTTGATATGCATAAACCGTTTTGAAAGACCACAACGCTGATCGGAAAACTTACCCGGAACCACCCTCGTTGAGCTCGAAAGAAATTCAATCAGTGGCAAGTTATTTTGAATTAAATTCTACTCACGAGCATTGCTGGATGGCGCATGTAAGCATGCAGGTGTCATGCGAGTTGGGGCAGGTGGAATGTGGAAACGGCATTGGCGTTGGACACTGAAACATTGTCGGGTCACATTACGATTTCCAAGACAGCGAAAACCCGATCTCACCGACCACGCAAGCTAAAGCTTGCAGATGGCAAGACTGCGAGCCCAACGCATCCAGCTGCGACGATAAAGAATAGTCAACGTGCTGCAACAGCCTTGATGAAGAAAGAAATAGAGACATACATTCCATGTCGAACAGTAAATGATTATTAGCCAGATTTTGTGAAGCTGGGTTAAGCGCAAGGAGCAAAACAAACGAAACGAGATACTAAGGACGATTAAAGAGGTTACTTTGTAGAGCGGCTTGACGAATATTTGGGTTTGACTTCAACCATTGACGGCTTGAAGAGAAGGTGCCTTGAACATTGCGCTCTTCGTCTTGCTTGAGCTTCGATTTTCTCAGGTTTTGCAAAGCCACAGAAGGGTAGGGTCCCAGTGTTGAAGACTGTTGTGGCGCTCCGGGTCGAGGCCAGCGTTGAGTGTCATCGACGACCCGATGATCGCCAAGAGAGGTTGCTCATTTGAAGCTTGCGATGTCTTGCCGAAGACCTTGATTGCAGGAGGGAAATGGCTTGAAGCTTCGCACTTGAGGACGAAAGAGCTTGGGAGTCTAGTGGGGAGTGATGAAGCGAGATGGAAAGACGGGAATTACACGTATCGGTCCTTTTGAGTGGACCTGGAGGGCGTGAAAATTGGTCGCATGGTTGATGGCCAGGAGGTGCCGAAAGCTAAAATGTGATGTGGAGAGGAGGATTTGAGCGCTCGGTGAGCGCTCCGTCGAAAACAAACATTTGTATCCTCGGCAATCGGCGAGGTGTGGCAGAATACGAAGCACCAATAAGGCAACTTGAAGCCAATGATGTCAGAACGAGGAATTCATCAAAGCTAAAGTGGGATGCTGAAATAGATTTGGGCGCTAGGTGAGCGCTCCGTCGAACACAAATAGTTACATCCTCGGCAATTGGCGTCGGTGGGAGAAAAAGAAGCATGTAATCAGGGGCACATAAAATCAGTCCATCTGCTTAAGATATGAGTAATAATATTCACTGCCCCTCACTGCATCGGCTTCCGGAGCGAAGCGGAGGCACGTCTTGTATTGTTTCGGGGTTTTCTTGGATATGTGCAGAGGCTTTTCATATTGCTTTCACATCCCCTTCCGCTGATACCGGAGTTTAAAAGCGTTTCAAACGGGGTAATATCGGATCGCAGTGGCAGGGTCAACTGACCAGCGGAGTTCGAAGGCTTCAGACAGACGGACAGACGTAATTTTATAAAGAGGGTGATACTTTCATACAGATAGTGTAGGAAAAAGTGAAAAAACTTCCATTATTACTCGTATATTATTACTCGTATATTATCGAGGTCCTATAAATCAGTATGCACATGTTTGTTTTCGCACGCCACTGGGCGCTCGCTAATTCTCGAACTTTGTAGATCAATATCAGATTCCTTTTTTATTTGTATCCCATCTTCGCATCGTACTCGGGGCACAGTTACGACCTCTCTATTACCATGAAGGGCCTCTCAAACTGCATGGCATGGTACTTTCGTTGTATTATTTCCTGTCGCCTTTCCCATTCCCAGTTAAACTCGAAGTTCAGCTTTGCAACCGAGAGACGCGGCCTCGAGGCTTTGACTTTAAGTTTGGGCTGTGGTATGACACGTCATCCCAAATTATACCTCGTATATTGAGGAGATTATTTTTTTTCGCACGCCACTGGGCGCTCGCTAAACTCCCGAACAGCAAAGATATTTATCAGCTTCTTTTCGGCCCATCCAGTCTTCCAAAACATCTTTTCAACATCCGGCTCCTACTGCAGCATCTCGGGGCCCTCCTGCAATTCACCCGGCCGATCTTTTTTGACTGCTTGGGTTGGAATTTCAGTTCAACCTTGGACAGATAGTGTTATTCATCTCATAATCTTGATCGCAGTTTAACTCTGGGGTTGCTTCGATGGGCTGTGCGATGACGTGCGTGCCATTTTTGCACGACAGCCCGAGCCTCGTGCCCGCTTTTCACGCGCTCAAAGCCCATGCAAAACGCAGACGACAGATCAATCGTTCATTCACTTCTTCCCTATCACCATTGCGCCTCACCGTCATTCTCCACCCTTCAAAATACGCTGCAAATTTTTGAAACATGAATTCAACTTGAAAGATGTAAAGAAAGCTCAACGATGCCCTGTAATATCCGGACTCATAGCTCAAAATCCGAACGCGTTCCTCCTTTCCAAGAAGTTGCTCAAGCAAGTCTCGTGAAGCCTTCAGCAAGACAAATCTTCATCAAAATCGAACATAATTCCTCAAGTCGATGCAACTCCCATGGCTAATGGCAAGTCGGGCTTGATGCTGTCCGATCGTGATCACCACCTCATTTCTGCCCGTCCTGTCCTGCGAGTTTTGTGATTCCGGCAGTCTTCAAAACTGTCCAAGACCTGTCTGCATTCTGGGACTGTATGCGGGTCGTAGTCTCCTGCAAGAGCTCTCTGGCCTCATCCCCCATCCATTCTGTCCTTTTGCATTAAGCTTCGCTCTAGCAACGCGCACGTCTGATGAGTGAATGGTTCACTCTGTTTATCCTTTTGAAATAAATTGACATAAAGCAGACATCGAATTCTACACACAGCATCGAGCGTGCTGCGAACCCCAGGGTAGCATTCAACAATATTCTATGATTTCAAAATAGGACTTTCGGAATCACAGTATGCTTTCTCGTTCATTCTTTTCGACCTCATACTCGGGCGAATTCCCGCAGTATTCACTGTGTGCGATCCAGGATCCAGTAACCGTTCTGGTATGGTGATCTAGCATCAATTCTCTGTAGTGACCGAGCACATTTATTTCTTCCAGCACTTTACACCAGCCGCCCAGGGGCTCCCCAGGTTCTGGACTTCAATGATCCATCTCCCCGGTAAGCTCCTGCTTGACAGTAATTCATTCCCACTCAATGCCTCGGGCCTGCATCAGCTTTTCGTGAGCTTGACTTCCCTTCCGTTGCCATTTCCTTTTATTCTCTGTATCTTCTACCGAATTTTCCATTGTTTTCTGTGGTTTTTTATAGCCCATCGTACCAATGCAACCTTTCGCCATGTTTGTATTATGGCGCGACCTTTTTCTTGGCGTACATGTTTGCAAACATGGAGAAGACGGAATTCAACCTACTCTTGAAAGAACACGGCCGGAGCGAAGCGCAGGCGCGTCTTGTATTTAGTTAATCTGGTTTCCGGAACGAAGCAGAGGCCTATCTTGTACTGCTCATGTATTCTACTTCTCCACAACATGCCTATACATCGCTTTCGCCCCTGTTTCGCACCTGAGCCTTCGTCGTTGCTCAGTATGCTAGTCGCCGTCTATATCTTGTCTCGTCCCTGGTCGTCTGCAACACCATATCTCCCTACCTCTCTCCTCACATGAGTCGTGAGAATGGATTGACACACTCGCACAACATTTCAAGAGAAATGTTACATTTGTCTCAAGGGGAACTCGGGATTCGAAAATCGGATATAGGGTTGAAAAGTTTTTTTCAACCATGAGCTGACCCCCCCCCCCCCTTCTTCCTTATAGGGAAGGAGATTCCCACCCCTAGGGTCGGGCCGGCTTTTCCGCGCCCAGCCGCCGCTCTCCGGCTTACTTCATACCCTTCCTTGGGCTTAATGGTGCTTGTCTACACCATCTAATGAATGCAGGTGATACATTTAACAGTCTGCATTCTAGCAGCTCAATAATTTTTGACCTGAGAACCAATCACAGTTGACCTCAATTTGGCTCAAATCACAGAAAATGTAGGTTCAGACCAAGTTCAGACTGATAAATATTGTTCTATTAGTCCCCAAACACTTATATGTGTTAATTACAACTGTTCAATACCCCTCCCTCAGTCTATGAGGCATTTTGAAGCTTTAAACTTTATGTACAGAAAAGTTTTTTTCAGCCCTCCCGGGACCCCCCCCCCCCCTCCCCACGTACGATATTTTAATCCCAATTTCCCCTTGATTTGTCTTACGGTCACCGTCCCCGGAGTTGGATGCCTGGTATTTTATATATCAGCTCGCGCTCAGTGACACCGTCAGCATATCAGCGGCGTCTGATCAAACTCTTCATCGATGACTGCAGCCGCCAGCTATGCAGCCTGTTGGTAATGGTCACGGTCACGGCCACGGCGTGGCTGCCCGGATCACAGAGTTAGCCAATGGAACGCTGAAGGGGAACATCCGCTGCACACGACCGAGGCTAAGATTAGATGGTAAAACAATAAGTACCATTGCCCTGAAACGATGAAACGGACACTGCATTCAGGGTGAGAGCTCCGGACACGTTGGGGCACGCGAGGTCGGCAAGGTGTGCATGAGAGGAGGGCACAAGAGGTGAGGATGGGTGAAATTCGGGACCAAAAAGTAGCGAACAAACAACAACGCCCGTTGGATGGGACAAAATGAGAAAACAGAACCTGCATGGGCCACAGAGCAACAGAATGAGATCGAATGATGGCATGATGCAAAAAAACAGGGGTGCAACGAGGACAATGACCATTGATGTGGTGGAATGTGCAACCATAATAGAGGCGGCCCGGGATGAGGGAGCAAGTAGCGGAAACATGGCGTCGCATGCCAGTACACCTGAAGCAGGAGAACTGGAAAAACCACGGCGTGATTAATGATGGCCAAGGGCGGGAGCGCCGTATCCGGGCCGTGATTTTACGGTCTGCAGTTGTTTCCTCGAATGAGGGAGGGCAGTTGATATCGTCTTCGCGAACTGCTAGTTCGAGTGGAGGATGAGGGGCGGCAACAATGTTTGGCCTCGTATCGCAGTACAAAAGTTCGCATCTGACATGGGTGCATGTCGGCGGCATGTCAGTGTAGATCTTTTTATGGAACACTCTTCTGCAGGGCTTGTAGTGGCGCCAGAGACAGTAGAGATGAAATAAATTTGTTGAATGAATTGCGGAGGTGCTTCCTCCGCGTCGCGCCTTCATAGAGGTATACAAAGCAACAGAATCTGAGAGCGAGAGACGTGAATAAAGTCCAGTAGAAATATTCCCTGATGTCAGCGGTCACCCCTTTGCTGTAACTTGAGCCTTGAATGAAAATAACAGGAACACATCGCTGACCAGAGATCGGTCGTGGGGAATTAGGGAAAGCGTGGAAAGACTGGAGGGGAAGGCGAAGTGGTGTCGCGAGTTTTTCCATGTCCACAGTCACCAAATGAATCACGGGGAGACTTGGAGGGCAGCGTACCATTTCTGGTTCAGCAGTGGTTAAGTTGACTGCTCGATGTCTGATGAGTAAACGTAAACAATAAAGCCTTGGGGTTGACCGCGCCCTCCGCCTTCGCCTCCGCCTCTGCTCTCCAGATCTCATCCCGCCTCCCACCTCCGCCTCCTCCTGCCTCATTGCGTTACTCCTCCATCCGCGTGCTGCTCTCCCGTCCTATCCCTCTCCTGACTGCGTGTGCGGACAGAACGGCGAGGACCCTGCTGCTGTCTCTCCCCCTGCCTTTCACCAACCCCCAGCCTCCACGCTCGGGAGCACTCCCCGCAGTATTCCCCTTATCTCCGTGCGCATCCACACCGGTGATAAGCCGTGAAACGCAGCTATTTTGCGATTTTCAGTATAAACAATCACGCAGACATCCCAAGAAGCTTCCGCGAAGCCTCGCACGGAGAGCTACCAGTCATATAGCTAGAGTCGCACTCACACAGAGATGATCTCGAATAACCAGACAGTACCTAGGAACCTGCCTAGAAGCGCTGACACTGACTTGGACCACAGAAGAGTTAGAAGGAATCTATATTTGGCAATTTCGGACGGAACTCAGTGGTTGCGACCACCTCCAGAGACACTTTGTTTGTTGCGGCATTCCTGGAATTAGTGGACGTGTGTGTCACATGCAAGCGGAGGACTCCGAGAACGGAAAAGCGGCGAATACCCCGAACAGCTATAGCTCCGAGGTCCGTGCAGATCCGGAGTATGACCAAGATGAATTAGGTGACCAATGCCAAAGCGTGCTCCAGGTGGAGATGTCCGATCAAAGATGGCAACAGCCGAAACGCGATCAATATAGTTGAACCGCAAGAGTTTGACAGCGCCCGCGAACCGTATAAGTCGCTTGCGAAGAGACCCCGACCTCAGCAGGAGAGTCTGAATAGGGCTAGGACAAAGAAGGGATGCGTCTAGGCAAGAGTGTCACCCGAGCTGCGAGTCGCGGACCCAGCATTATCACCAAGATACCATAATATTTCGACTTCAATCAATCGAGTCTGAACTGGTGTTCGATCTACCGGTATGGGGAGCCAATAGCGTTATTCGAGCAGGGATTTCGAGTCAGATTCCACGGATAAACGGACCAGTGTATATAATATTATTTAGTCATCTAGTATAAAAGAGCAGGCAGTTTAGCAGTACAGTAGCAGACCCTGCCTCTAGACACAGTAGTGTTGTAGATAGGTTCAGCTCGAGAGCTCAGTAGTCCAGTGCAACTGTTCTTTCATCTGATATAAAGTGACTTGTGGTTTGGATTATGTTGGAGAGAAGCGAGCACAGCAATCTCGGAGACAGCTGTCTTCGGGTTGATCGGACCGAGCGTGTGTTTATAGAAGAAGATGTGCCGGCGCAAAGCTTTCCTCAGTACATTCACGACGTACTGAGGTAAGACCTATTGCTGCTGTGGACAGTGCTTGGACTAATATTTATCTTAGATTATATCATACATCAGTAAAACTACACATTTCTCTTTGAGGTCTTTGGTCTTTGAAACGAGGTCTTTGGTCTTTGAGCGAAGGTCTTTGGTCTTTGAGGGAGGTATTTGGTCTTTGAGAAAGGTCTTTTGAGAACTCTGGTAACACGAGAACTCTGTGAATATAATTGGACATAGCAGTCTCAGGCGGGGTTGTGGCTTACTTATTGACCTTCCCCAATCTGTTTCCGAGGGTTTTGCGGACAGTACGAAAGGTTTTTGAATATACTGACAAGCTTCGCAGGAATCAAAATTTCGTTCAAGTCCTTCAAACTCCGCTCGGATCAATCAAAACATGTCAATCAGCCAAACACGACGACAGATTGCGTGATTTTCACATCGTACGACACGCTTTTCTTTCCTTCCCCCACCACCGTCTCCTACCACAGGCTTTCTTTCTTCTCACCTCCAGCCGCTGGCCACCTCTCGCAACCATGCACTCTCGACAAACCTTCCGCAGCTTGTTCTCGCCAATTCCCGCGGCTCTCTCGCTCCGCGCGGTCGCTTCGCCGCTGGACATTGCCACGTCACCACAGTCTCGGGTTTCTGCGCTCAGAACACCGCTTCTACACAATCTGCTCCTCGAGATGTCTCGACCTGATGCCCTCACGCCCGCTACCTTGTGGTGGACATATGTCACGTGTTCCTCGTCTCCGATGCTTCAACACAAGACAAGTCCAATATTAACTACGTATCTGTACCACATCCCAGCGCCAACTGTCTCCCTCAGACCACGTATCTTGCTTTGTTGTAGTGTCAACCCTCCTTCCCAACCACACCAGCTGCCGTCTCTCAAGACTGAATCAAGCCCGTAATTCCTGCGCAGCCGCTATCTCAAACCACCATATCTCAAGTTCATCAAGCCCCGTAATTCTGGCCTAGCTTGTCATCTCTCAAGACTCAAGCCCATCAAGCCCCGCAAATTTCTGCGCAACCCTCATCCATCAAGTTCGTTCAAGCACCGCAATCCCCGGCTCACCACCCACCACCCTCCTCGCCGTCGGACCGTGCATGCCATTTTTCTCTTTTGCGCTCTCTATTAGTGCGCCGAGCTACTCATACTTGGATTACAATTGTATTGTTATGCACAATAATTTATTGATGATTTATTACGCTTTTTAAACGGTTACAAGGGTCTTTTGAGAGGTGTTTACTCAGAAATCTGGTGATTGTTTAGGACTGCGCAAAGATGTGAGAGAACTCTGCAAAGATCCGAGGTCTCTGTAGAGTTAGTTGAACCTTCTTTACAGAGTTCTCAGGTCTTTGGATTTCGGTAGGTCTTTGAGGTCTTTGGAGGTCTTTGAGAACTCTACAAAGACCTCAAAGACCTCAAAGAGAAACATGTAATTTTACTGATGTATTCACATACTGTCTAGGTACTGTCCAGTACATTCACGACGTACTGAGATTATATCATATTCACATACTGTCTAGTTTCTAACAGGTTATGGGCTTTTGCTGCTGAAAACTAGACGCAAACGAAGCCTATACTACCCCTTGACCTATGACAACAACCCCCACAACGATACCGACAACTTCTTCTTTGTCTCCACCCCCAATCATTATGCCTCTTGAACTCATCAAAGTAAAGGCGATCAGCGGCGTCGATAAACTCGATTTCGATAAGAAGAACTATGTCCCTTGGGCGGAGACTGCCTCAGACGTGTTTCTATATGCTGGGACTTAAGAAATGTGATGGGGCAAGTGGCGAAGCCAGCCGCAGGGGACTCCGATCTTCCGATCTGGATAAAGAATGTCAATATTGCGCAGGCTGGAATCCGCATGAACATCGGTTCTGCGGAACGCGACTACCTCCGCAACCACTGTACCATCGCATCGGCCTATGACATCTGGGTGGAGCTAAAGAAAAGACACCGGGAGAAAGCGTCCACTCAGACTTCTCTACTTGACGACCTTCTTGCCATTCACATCGCTCGCGGAGCGGATATGGTAGAGGCAGCTGGAAAGGTGCGGAATATCAGCAAGCAGGTTTTCCGAGGTCGGCACGCTTGATGCTGACAAGCTCGCGCTTGCCGTACTCCTTCGCTCTCCGAGAAATGGGAAGATGACGACAAGGCGACGCCGTCTGATGTCATCAAGTCCCTCGAGAAGGAGAAGCTTCGCTGGGAGGAAGAGATGAAACCGAAATTGGCTGAGGAGAAGGCGAATGCAGCTCGCGCTGGGAGGACCCCGCTGACGAACAGCACTGGTAGAGGGCTATGCGAAACGTGCAAGGGACCACATCGCACGGACGAATGCTGGGGATCGGGAGGCGCCATGCAAGGACGCCGTGACAAAGTGCTCGCACGAAGGGCAGCACGACGAGCTGGAAAGCAGCCCGACAAGCCCGCGAACACGTCCAACAATGCCAAGCAAGACGCGCCCGCTGCGAAACCGGCCGCAAGACCTCGAATTGGTCTGAAAGATGGGAATGGCAAGACCGTATACTTTACCATAGCAGATGACGATTCCGAAACTGCAGCATCTACTCTCACAGCCATCACTTCCAATGCCGAACTCGAGGAGATATATAACACTTACCACGCTCATCCTGCTCATCGTTCTCGCCACGACTCGGATGTGTCATCAGAATATTCCATGCATGCCGCAACGGAACAGGCAGACATCGAGATGGAATTGTCGGATGCTGAGTCGGATGTAGGACATATTGCCCTTGCGACAGGAGAATATCCTCCTTTTGCTGCCGACTCCGGCAAGGGGAAATTGGGATTAAAATATTGTACGTGGGGGGGTCCCGGGAGGGCTGAAAAAAACTTTTCTGTACATAAAGTTTAAAGCTTCAAAATGCCTCATAGACCAAGGGAGGGGTATTGACTGGTTGTAATTGACACATATAAGTGTTTGGGGACTAATAGAACAACATTTATCAGTCTGAACTTGGTCTGAACCTGCATTTTCTATGATTTGAGCCAAATTGAGGTCAACTGTGATTGGTTCTCAGGTCAAAAATTATTGAGCTGTTAGAATGCAGAGTGTTAAATGTATCACCTGCATTCATTAGATGGTGTAGACAAGCACCATTAAGCCCAAGGAAGGGTATGAAGTAAGCCGGAGAGCGGCGGCTGGGCGCGGAGAAGCCGGCCCGACCCTAGGGGTGGGAATCTCCTTCCCTATAAGGAAGGAGGGGGAGGGGGGGGTCAGCTCAGGGTCGAAAAAAACTTTTCGACCCTATATCCGATTTTCAAATCCCGAGTTCCCCTTGGACTCCGGTGCTACTGTCCACCTTTCCCCTGTTGAAGCTGATTTCTACACCTTCCACCCGATCACCCCAGTGCAGATCTACGGCGTTTCTGGTGCATGCATCGAAGCTACTGCTAAGGGTGACATTCATATCCGCCAGACCGATAACACTGTCTTTGTTGTCAAGGATGCTCTCTATGTTCCAAACGCCACGATGTGCTTGCTGTCTATTGGTCGCATCGCAGATACAGGCCTAACTGCAGCGTTCACCAAAACCCAGATGCTGATCATTGGTGGTGAGGACAATACTGTGATGGCCACAGGTACACGCAGAGACAAGAAGCTTTACTCACTGGACAGCACCATCCTTCCGCGTCCTGACCCCATCGTCTCTGCGAATATCGCTGCATCTGACCCGGCTCCCATGAATCTCGAGGTCTGGCACTGACGGCTGGGACACACAGGTATCACCACTGTTCGCAAAATGGCTGAGAAAGGGCTGGCGAAAGGTATGCCTGTCGATCTATCGGAGCTACCCCCCACATGTAAACATTGCATCCTTGTGAAACAGACACGCAAACCCGTACGTAAGACGAGGGAACATGCGAGGTCAACAAGGAAACTGGGGGTGGTTTATGTAGACTTGACTGGGCCGGAGGCAGTGAGATCCACTCGCCATAATTATTACTCAATGGAATTGGTCGACGGATACACAGACATGACCTGGAGCATACCTTTACCAAGCAAAGACCGAGCATTCTCTGAATTGGTATGCTGGGAGAAAGAACGTAGCCTTGAATCTGGCGAAGTTGTAGGGATTTATCGCATTGATGGTGGGGAGCTAAAGAGTGGAGAAATGAAAGCATGGTTGGCTAAAGAAGGAACCAAACTGCAAACCACTGCACCGTATACCTCTGCGCATATTGGAATGGTTGAACGTCGCCACCGCACTATTTTCAAACTTGCTCGTGCAATGCGATCAGCCTGTAACGCACCTGCAAAACTATGGAATCACTTTGTTGAGACAGCAGCTTATATCGCCCAGAGCCGCCCGACAACATATCAAAGGAAGCAAACTCCGTACGAGGCTTGGTACGAGGCTTGGTACGGCGAGAAGCCCAATCTATCCAATCTTCACGAGATAGGATGTCAGGCTTTTGTCCTCATACAGAACAAGCATAATCCCAAGATTTTCGACCGATCTATCGAATGTCAGCTCATTGGCTATTCCCAAGACTCGAAGGCATACATCTGTTATGACCGCGTGGCACACCGTGTCATTACCTCCTATCATGTCGAATTCATTGAATCCCACGAAACTGTCGCTAGGCCATTGTTCCCAGGGCGAATCGTCAATGTGGACAAGGATGAGCAAAATGTCCAGACAGATGATGATGACGACGAGGATGAAGGTGCCGAGCCTCCTGAGCTTCAACTTCAGGGTAATGCACCTGAGCAGCTGCAGGATCCTGTACTTGACCAGCCAAGGCACAGCGGCCGAGCTCCTGGAGAATCCCAGGAAGAGTGATTGCACCGTACAATAGATGAATCCAAAGCTGCGGGCGAACGAATCAAAACCAACAGAGAAGCCAGGCAACATGAGCGCATACCAAACGCGGATGATGTCCATGCTATTATTGATGCCATTGCTCTCGAGGCTCTAGATCCCGATGATTTCCAGATCAATTAACCGTTCTTTAAGATTTTGCTCGTTTGGCTGTGCTATATCCCCATGTAACCTATGTCCTTTTGTTCTTCCTCTGCCCCTGCTCTTCGATTAACGCCTTCTGTCGTCGTCTCTCTCCGCTTTTCGACACTGTCTTTTCATTTGCCGTGAACCAGCTGAGCCGGCGCAGCTTTTTCTTGACAGGTCGCGGTCGACCGCAGCTGTTGCTGTCTACAGCGCAGCATGATTCTATTCATCAGGCCGGGCGGCCACGTATCCCCCCGGCAGGTTCTTCACATATAAGAACAGCGTGAATGGAACTTCTGCACCCACTTTTTCCTCGAGTTTATTTTCGGTTTTGGTCTGATCTCTGGATCTTCTGCTGCGGGGAATAGCTCTCTACTTGGGTTCGAATCAAAACTACTACTACTTCAAGCCTGGGCATCCGTTTGATCATCCTCAAAATTTATATGCCTGCCACTGCGTCAATGCTCTCAATGCCGAATCTCGCGCTAGCTCTGTCGCCGGTTGCTTCCTCACCCATGATTGCTTTTCATTTCAGTTCTGAGCCTCCTTAACCCATGCCACATTGCTTCCAATACCTCCGCCCTGTGGCCCTATCTTGCCGGCTTTCGTTTCTTTTATGTCAACATTTGTGGGTTTCTTGCGTTTCCGTTGTTTACTCTAGCTGGCAACAATTCATGAACCAGATTCACATCTTCATATCTTCAATGTTTCCACCGTCTCTGGTTGGTGCAACTTTCCAGATGAATCAAATGCAAGATCTCAGCTCAAGTTCCCCGATTACCTGCTCTCGCTAGTGCTTCTTTTGTCTCTCCTCTTGAGCACCCAGCTCAGATTATTATTGGTTAACTGGCAGTGAGTAACGGCTCTTCTAACTGCTCTTCTTCTGCCGTCTTCCCTGTTATATCTCTAATAACTTCCCATGACTTGATTTATTTGATTCCCCGTGTCGTTTGTCGATTTCGCCATTCACATCGTCTTTTTTCCTTTCTAATTGTATTATATGTCAACAATAGATTATTTTCTTGATCTTTTCTTGCCATGATTCTTATTGCCGGAGCGAAGCGGCGGCTGGTCTTGTATCAAGTATCCTGATGACCCAAAAAAGCTCCAGAACGGTCAGCGGCAATGCAGGAGGAGCTGAAGTCCATCAAAGATATGGGTGTATTCACCTTGGTTCCACGACATCAGACTTTTGACAAATTTGTTGTGGCATTGTACAACACGTGAAAACGCCAAAAAAACACCGCAACGGTCCGCAAAACCTGACAACCGCACAACTCCGACAACTTTTAGTCAAAATCCGACAACCCCGAAACAACTTTTGATATCACAAGGGAACCACTGATGCTGGCAAAAAACTTTGACCACCCATTCACCCACTACCATCATATCAATGACTGTAGATAATAACACCATGATACCTCTTCTCCTCATCATACAAAACACAAATTTATTTTGGTGAACAATGTGACAACACCAAACAACACGTGAAACGCCACAACAAAAATGTCAAAAGACTGATGGATCGGCCGTACCCAAGGGCCGCAAGGTCATGAAAGGAAAATTTGTCTTCAAGACAAAACGGGACTTCGCAGGGCAGGTCTCACGATACAAAGCATGCTATGTTCTCCTTGGTCATAAAATGATCTATGGACAAGACATTACCAAGACCACCTCCCCAACAGCCCGTGCGGAATCACTCCACATCCTATTTCATGTTGCAGCAACTGTAAGGGCAACCTCAGCTCGGCGCGTGAGCGTGGGAACTAGCGGGAGAATCCGAAGAGAAGAAAGGATGAGGATTCCCATGCTAGGCGAGGTTTTTTATAGGTACTAGCCAGTAGCACGTGTCCGAAGCGATCGGCAGTGATCCCGAGCTTGATCGCATAGTACGTTCCAGTGCGAGCGGCCGGACAAAGGGGGACAAAGGGGGACGGAGTCCGGAGGGACAGAGGATGACGTTCCAGGCGAGGCCGGTCGTTCGGGCGAGGCCGGACAGATGGGTGAGGCCGGACGTGGAATAGGCGTTGGACGGAGGATCGGACGAGGCAGCGGGGCAGTACGATGGGCCGGAGCCGGACGGACAGACGGACAGACGGGCGGGCGGTTCCCCTGACATCAACCCCCCCTTGGAATGCGGCGTCCCGACACATGAATCGGACATGGGCGTCGCGCTTCCGGAACGAGAGCGAGTCGAATGCAGCCGAGGCGATCCGGTGCGGGGTGTTGGGGTAGCGGTGATAATAGGTGTCGATGGCGTCAATGGCGAAGACGTCAGGTACAGGGACCACTGCGCCTGCCTCCGGTTCAAGTTCTGCGCCTTCCGGAAATACTCCAGGTTTTTGTGGTCCGTCCAGATCTCGACCGGATGTTGCGTACCTTCGAGGAAATGTCGCCACTCCTCCAGGGCTCGGATGATCGCAAGCATTTCCTTGTTGTGGATCTCGTAGTTGCGCTGGACGTCACTCAGACTCTTGGAGTAGAACTCGACCGGATGCCACTTTCCGTTTGCATCCGGCTGAGACAGGACGGCCCCGGTGGCATAGTGAGAGCTGTCCGCCTCGACCCAGTACGGACGCGACTCGTCGGGTAGGACTAAGACGGGCTCCGCGGTCACCGCATCCTTGAGAGCTTGGAAGGCGGCGGCGGCGGCAGCGGTCCAGGTCCATGCGATGCTCTTCTTTGTGAGGTCGCAGAGGGGCCGCGCGATGTCCGAGAATGCCCGGATGAACCTCCGGTAGAAGTTCGTGAAGCCAAGGAACTGCTGCACGCCCTTCTTGCTCTCCGGAGCAGCACGTCGAACAATTCCTTGTCGAAAATGTCGGAGAAATCCTCGACCCAGGCCGGAACCGAAGTCCCCAGTGGGGCCGAGTTCCGAGCGAAGGCCTCCGCGAGCTGTTGAGAGACGGCGCTACCCGCGCGGATCTCTTCGGTCGGAGCGAACACAGTGTAGAGGATCCGGTCGCCTTCCTCAAGCTCGTCGTCGTCATCGTCGTCCGGGTCCGGAGTGAGGTCCGGAAAGTCGTCTCCGTTGTCATCCGGATCGTACCCTTCGTCTCCGCACCACTCCTCCGAGTTGATGGCGCAGATAGACGGGACGGGACCTTCGCGGAGCTGCCGGAGGATCACAGCGGAGATCTTTGCGTTGCGACAGACAGCGCATAGCTCATCCCGGCAAGTGCTGCAGCTGGTCGAGCAGCGGGTCATCCGGACTTCCTTGGTGTCCCAGTTTATCTCCGGGTTGTGCTTCTGGAGTCAGGAGTAGCCGAGGATGACGTGCTGCTTTCTGAGCCGTGTTACCGCGAGTTGGATGCGTTCGGAGTGTCCCTTGTAGTTGACGACCATATCAACCATGGCGGAAATGCCTCCGGACGCATTGGGCGTACCGTCAACATTGAGGACCGGAATGGGCTGAGAGAGCTTCCAAACGGGAAGGTTACGGGAGATCACGTACTCTGAGTCGATGAAGTCTCCGGTCGCTCCGCAGTCGACCAGACCCTTCACGGACATCGTAGCCGCGGTCTCTACCGATTGCATCTCCAACGGAATGTGTAAGGAGTTCTGGCCCTCAACGGAGTCAATAACATACTGCTGGGGCAGTTTGCGCTCCCACCTAGGGCGGCGGATGCAGGGAATGGAAGGGGTTTTTGCCTCCGGGGCGGGAATAGGGGGCTCCGGCTCGGGGGCGGAAACCGGAATGGGGGGTGCGTCTTGCGTTTCAACTGCTGATTTATTGGGTATATTTTTGTACAAGCAGGAGTAACGATTGGGGGACGCGACCGAGGGCGCACCGCTCACTCAGCCGTGTCCGGAAAACCCTCTGGCTGTGCGCCTCCAGTTCCCGACTCGATCGGGAGTTCAGCAGCGGTGGAGAGGCGTGTCAAGAGCTCTCCGAGGAGGTCGTCACCGAGCTGACGGACCACCTCGTCTAGGACATCCGCATGTCAGACATCCGAGGGAGTCGGGCAGTCTCGGGCGAGGTGTCCGGCCGCACCACAGCGGAAGTAAGCGCGGGGCGTGAAGCGCGCGCGGGTCCTGTCGACATCCATCGGAATGCCAGGCGGAAGGCTGGGCGCTGGCGTAGCTTTGGGAGCGGGTGTGAAGGAGGGGACTGGGAGGAACGTCCCAGTGCGGGGGCGTGCGGCCGGAGCTGGGGCGCGAGTCGGGGGTACTCCTGCTTGGACTCGAGCGAGGGCGTCGTATTGGCGGAAGGCTCGGAGACGCCATCCGGCGTAGTCTAACAGTGTCGGAGCGGTTCCGGACGTAGTGATCGCTGTGTTAATCCGCGGGTCGAGCCCGGCGCGGTACTTGGTGACGTGGACGAGCGGGTTCGTGTATCCGGCCGTGGCCGCGAGTTCTTCGAAGTCGTCCGTGTACCGGTAGACATCGCGGGAGCCTTGGTAGTAGCCGTGGGTCTCCAGTCGGAGGAGAGCTTGGTCTTGCTCATTTTCTTCGACGAACAGGAGCCGGAACTCAGACTCGAATTCCGCCCAGGACAGAAACGGGAACGGAACGATTGCGGAGTGTCGTTTGGCCCATCGCCCAGCCGCGCCTCGCGCCATAAAGGACATGGCGTACCGCACGAGTTTTTCCTCGACGACCTGTCCGTGGACCATGAAGGCTTCCGGAACCAGTCGGAGGTAGGTGAGGACGGAGTGGAGGAACATCCGTCCTTGGGTCCGGTCACCGTCGAAAACGGCCGGGGGGTTCGGTCGGAGAACCAATTTCGCTGCGGGGGTGAGAGAGGTGAAGTCTGGACCCACCGCCGGAGCCGGAGCGGCAGGGACGGGGGCAGCTGCGGGTGGATTTAGGCTGTTGTGTAAGACGCGGAGGAGTAAGGTTTCGATGTTCACGAGAGAGTCTTCAACTGCGGTCAGCTGGGTTGCGGGGTCGGAGGCCGGGTCTGGGATGTAAACATCCGAGAGCTTGGGCTGTGCGGACCCGTCTCCGGGTGTCGGGGCGTCCATCAAGGAGGAGGGGTCGAGATTGGAAGCGGGGGAGGCCGGAGCGCTAGCGTAGCGGTCTGAGTCCGAGTCTACACCGAACTTCGCAATCTTGACCAGTTGATCCCTTAGATCCTTTCTTCTCCTGTAAGGGCAACCTCAGCTCTAGGTACTAGCCAGTAGCACATGTCCGAAGCGATCGGCAGTGATCCCGAGCTTGATCGCATAGTACGTTCCAGTGTGAGCGGCCGGACAAAGGGGGACAAAGGGGGACGGAGTCCGGAGGGACAGAGGACGACGTTCCGGGCGAGGGTGGTCGTTCAGGCGAAGCCAGACGGACAGGTGAGGCCGGACGCGGAATAGGTGTTGGACGGAGGATCGGACGAGGCAGCGGGGCAGTGCGATGGGCCGGAGCCGGATGGACGGACAGACGGACAGACGGGCGGTTCCCCTGACAGCAACATTAGATTTTGAATTGACTCAAATTGATGTCAAGACTGCTTACCTGTACGGTGACATTGACGAAACCACTTGGATGGAGCAGCCTAGGGGTTTTGAGGAACCCGGAAAAGAGGATTGGGTTTGGGAACTGCCCAAGGGATTATATGGCATGAAACAAGGTGGGCGCCTATGGAACAAGCATATGGACTCACGCATGAAAGCCCTCGGATTCACACAGCTCAGTGTTGAGCACTGCCTTTATTATCGCAACCGCGAATCGGGTGTCATGTTTGCAGCGGTCCACGTCGATGATTTTACAGTGGCAGCTAGCAGTGTTGAGGAGGAGCGCAGGTTTGAGGAGGAGTTGAGCACCGAGTGGCAGATATCTCGGGCAGATGCTAATTTCATCGTTGGATGGGCAGTTCGCAGGGACAGGGAAAAACAAACCATTTACCTCTCCCAAAAAGCGCTTATTGACAAAATTGTCTCGGAGTATAACTGCCAAGACGCCAATCCCGTCAGAACCCCTCTCCCACCAAATACATGACTCACCAAAAGAGACCTCCCACATTCAGAGGAGGAGGGACGACGGGCTGCATCTCAACCCTATTGGCAGCTTGTGGGAGTTCTTATGTACCTCGCCATATCAACACGCCCTGATATCATGCACGCCGTTAGCTCTCTGAGCCGTTTTAATAGCGGACACGGTGAAGCGCACTGGAAGGCAGCATTGCGTGTCGTGAAATATCTGAAAGGAACCAGGGATTCCGAGCTCGAACTCGGAGGCGACAACATACCACGACTTAGAGGCCATACCGACTCTGATTACGCAAACTGTCCGGACACAAGATGTTCAGTCTCCGGATATTGTTACTCCCTAGGGTCCGGCCTGGTGTCCTGGATGTCAAAGAAACAAGCCACTACTGCTACCTCCTCGACAGAGGCAGAATACATGGCTGCAGCATCCGCAACGAAAGAAGCGGTATGGATTCAAAATGTCCTATTAGGTTTGGGTCAGGAGCAGGAGGACCCCACCATTATTTTTATCGACAATCGAGGTGCACGGATGCTCACTGAAGATCCGTCCTTCCACCAACGTGCAAAGCACATTGAAGTCCAGCATCACTACAGCCGCGAATGCAGCGAGCGAGGATTGGTCCGCTTTGTTGATGTGTCGACACAGGACAATGTGGCAGATGTGTTCACTAAGGCGCTCCCTGCGCCGACGTTCGAGCGATTCAGAGAGTGGATGGGATTGACGCTGTCTCCGAATTGAGGAGGATGGTTGGAGAGAAGCGAGCACAGCAATCTCGGAGACAGCTGTCTTCCGGTTGATCGGACCGAGCGCGTGTTTATAGAAGACACGCCGGCACAAAGCTTTCCTCAGTACATTCACGATGTACTGAGGTAAGACCTATTGCTGCTGTGGACAGTGCTTGGACTAATATTTATCTTAGATTATATCATATTCACATACAGTCTAGGTACTGTCCAGTACATTCACGATGTACTGAGATTATATCATATTCACATACTGTCTAGTTTCTAACGGATTAATATCTGTGTGGACTTGTGAACCTGAACTGTGGAATTGTGTCCATGAACGTGTCTGTGTCCTGTGTCTTGTGTTTGTCTTGTCATTGTGGAACGCCACCAGCAAAGCTTGAACGTGCAGTTCATATAGTGATCGGGATTGTTCAACAGATAAAGGGCAGCCATCAGACTCCCGATTTGCCATTTAGATCTGAGCAAATTCACCATTTGCATCAACAGCACCCTGCAATTTTCCTTGCTCTTCACCGTGGACTGAATGTCGACAGTCTTCTTGTCCAACACAGCACGCACTGAGTCGAACATGTGGTACAATTTGAGGCTTGGTTTGGTCACGTAATCGGATATGCAGGCCACCACCGCTTTGATGGAAGTCCCCGATAACAAACTGGTGACATCAGTGTTGCAGTGGAGACAATAAGTAAGGTCAGGAGTAATAGTGTTCATCGAGGCTTCTAACTTTCTCATATGGATGGACCTGTCATCAGCGTCGACTTCAGTTCTCAATCTAACTTCCCGGGGGAATCGCACAGAGCAAGTGCCGTCCTTGCGCAGACAACCTCGGATTTCGGGTCTCAGTCTGGCTCCAGGCTGTTGTGGTTTGGACAAATCAGTCCCGGCTACAGGCCGTCTACAAGAATGTATGTTAGACTGCAGTAACAAATCGTTGATTTCTTCAGACTGTCGCGCCCACCATTTCGAAAGGGCATCTGGATGTCCGCATTCATGTGCATCGCAATCTTCATTGCACAAAGGTGGAGGTGCAGACGGCATAGTCTGTGTGGGGTCGCTGTAACGAATTGGTTGAGGCTTGAATTCTTCGTCCATAATTACGTCGTGAAGCCCTTGCCGCGTTTTGGATTGCTAAGGAACTTTGGCCCTGACCTCGGACATTGTGCCAGTCAAAAATTCTCCGATGTGAGCTGCTTCTAGATATCTGATCATATCCTGTTGAAAGCTGCCTTCAGGGTCGAGCATCTTCTCCCGAATTTCTTGAGGTGACATAGCGTTCTTTATCCATATCAACATATGCATATGGAGTGTTAGTCGGCCTTGCTGCTCGACTGTCCCGTAGTAAGCATCGGTATTGCCGTACATTCCAGGGCAATCATTGTCAACACCCAAAATGTGCTTTATGAAAGACTGTGTAACAAAGTGAAAAAATCTGGCAGCTGCCATGGGGTTTGGGGCAATCAGCCTGAGCCTCTCGTCAGACGGTCTTAATGCAGGGCTGAATTTGATCTGATTGTCTGCGAAATATAGACACAATGGATGGTTTTTATCGACAGGGGAAAAGGTAATGAACCAAGGAGGCGCTGAAACGGTGCACTTAAGATACGCGTGAAATGAATGCAAATAATGCTAGTGCTCAAAAACACTAAACACCACTAACTCACACACACACACTACTGCTCCCAAAGATCAAGTGCTTCTCCTTGTGAGTTCGGGTCCGGTTCATAGTATGCGAACAGCGGGTTTGGATCCCAAATAACACAGAATATAGAACGCTAGGGCTGAACTATCCAGAAACAGCGCCCCAGAATGCAATGCTCAATTGCGTAGCTCTCAGCTAGCAACCTAGGTGAACGTAGGAAAAGGGGTGGATACAAGGCAACCTTGACTAGATGTCGCAGAATACCAGGGCAGAGATTGTAAGGTTTGCGAAAATCCTCTCGTTGGCAATCCAAACGAATATGAGGCTAACACCAAATAGCTTCCAAGCTACACACACTAGGCAGCCCTGAGTGTGGACCTGTTACTTCCGATAGCAGGAATGTTTGACTACTTTGTATCGGCCCTAGCTCACTATACGCGTCCAGCAAGTCGATCCAACACACTACGGATGGCACTAGGGCAGATCCGGGGCGAAGGCAAAGTCACTGACAAGGTATAATCCAACTAGGAGTAGGAACCCGGTATTCCGTCTTCTGTTTAGGCTAATGCAACTCACACCACAAGCGTCCAGTAAGTCATTCCAACACACTACGGATGGCGCTAGGGCAGATCCGGGGTGAAGGCAAGGTCACTGACAAGTCGTGATCATGCTTTACAAGGGAATACACCCAATAGTTTTGTACGTGAAGTCAGCTAGGACAACAACACCTTTCCTCTTAATCTTATGTTTCCAAGTTCCAGAGTCAACCAATCAAGATTCCAGTTATAGACTACTACAAGCAGAGTTTGTACACAAATCTCCACGAATAGCCTGAGACAGTCTGCCGCCACGAACTCGGGCGCAATTAATCTGGCATATGTGGCTAGAGCGCTGTCCTTTTATACAAATGAGGAGATAGTGTTTAAGTAAAAGAAATGAGTAAAGAGAAATGCTTGGCTAGCCAATGAAACGGCAGCTGTCTTGAGTCGTCATAATCAAATGTCCTTGGTAGTCATCGCGAATGACTTCCGGGTATAGTTTCTGCGGGTATTGGTAATTCCTAGGCCGTCGATCACAAGCCTGAACTACAAATCCTGCCGGCCTGGAGTTGAATCCAGTCCAATAATAGTTCCTAGCTGATTCATGGAGGTCTCATGACCGTCCTAGAATAGCTCTCCATGCCGTCGTACGTATCGGCATTCGTCTATGATAATATCTTCTTACACAATAGTTAATGTGTTCATGTTTGGGTGACGCTAGCGCGTCGCGCCTGTCACGTGTACTGTCTCCTAGTCCTAGGATGTACCATATATGTTCTTCCTGTAGTAACTAGTCGCCTAGCTACTTGATGTTCGGCATAGTCTTATTGTAGGTATCAGGCGTCCTCCGCTAGCTCATATAGCAGCCGATCCTAGCCTGTTCTTCTACAATATCTGAGTGTGCGTCCTTGCTAGCACAATATTCTTATGTTCTTCTGTCTCGGTTGCTCTTCCTAGGTCAAATAGAACTAATGTTCTATGAATGTATGGGTGTGGTATATTTCCTAGGTGGTTTAGACTAGACCCGTTCATAAAGGCATCTGCCGTATGTGGATTCCTAGCTTACAGCCAGTAGCTGGAGCTCGCTCTGACCCTCCTTTGTATCACTGAACAGAGGCCTAGCGCACTAGTGTTACCTAGCGACGACTAGATGCTGTATGCTAGCTTAGGTGGGTTAATTGATAGGCCTAAGTTTGCAAAAATAGCCAAATGGACGTGCATCGATTGTTGCGCCGTCTCAGCGTGCCCTTGAAGGAGATAAGAGACCACACTTCTGAACGCATGTATTTTTTAGATGACAGAGAGCCTTGGACTCTGCCTCCGATGTGTTCGAGATCTTCCAAAAGCGCAAAACAAGCCTTTTCGGCCGAGTTGACAGGCTTGACGTGTTCACCAAGTTCAAGCCGTGCAGCAAGATCCCCCAAGACAGCGGAGTCTAAATTGACAAGTTTTGAGGCAATGTCCGAGAAACGCCAACAATTTACAAGGATATGGCTGCCAGTCTGGGCCCGTTTAATCTGAGAATCATTAAATGCAACCATGGGAAAATACAAGTCCGTTTGAAACCGCTTGTCGTGATACATTAGTAAATGTTTCTTGTGCGATTCTGCAGATAGCTTCCGGCGGTGGGACGCCCATCCCGTAAGGGAAAAGTCAAGGGAACATACGGGGGTACAACTGTAGATTCCGGAATAAGGATTCGGGGTTTTCAGCCTGGCCGACGCCTAGAACTTTCCCTCCCGACTTGAGATGAGCAAGCACCTTCAATTTTAGTGTTCGGAGATCATCCAAAGCGAACTGCTGTCCGGTGAGGCCGGCAACGGCGAAGGAGCATTTGCCGCTCGAAGTTCCCTCATCCTCTTCCCCTTGATTGTCGACGCTCATAGCCGCAATCACATTGCTGGACTCCGACGGCTCTGTCTGTTTCCAGTCGACACCACAAGGAATCCCGGACGCAGGGAGCATCTGCAAATTCTGCTCCGATATTGTCAAGTCTTCATAGTCTCTATGATTGAGTTTCAACCATTCTAAAGCTTCGGAGTCTCTGCCGCCTCACTAGCATTGGAGTCCGTTCGAAATCCTGCTCGGTGGGTCGGTTCGGACCTAAGAACACAAATGCAAGAACTTCGCTGAGTTCATCTCTCGAAACCGGAAGTATGTGGTATACCTTAGCGATCGGAGACTCAAACATGATAGCATTGCCAGTAAGTTTCCCTCTACCTGACGCCACTCTCACAACACACCTATTGTGCCTGACTTTGGCAATCAACATCTTTTCCGCGAAAGATAAGTCTCTCAGTTGCCACGGTACCTCACCCAACCAGAGGTGATTCGACAAGCTATGCAGGGGCGGAGTATGTCGCCTAAGTGCAGACTCGCATCCGGTGCATACACTATCACATCCAGCAGCTAACACAGGCCCCTCAAGGGGTTCAATGGGATCGGACTCTTCACTCCATTCTTTTCGAGTTACATCATCAGCAACAAGCGATTCCCATGGTAAATTGAGATCGGACATCAAAGTTAACTCTGTATTTTGCTTCAGTCGGCCGCATACGGCACAACCACTCTCCATAAAACGGTCTGGCAGCATATCATCACAAAATCCCGTAATTATCTTATGTCGGAGTTCCTCTGAAGGAGGCGAAGGCGGAAAAATGGCCGTTGAGGAATTTGAAGTCCCGTGTGAATCGGCCTTCTGTTTTGCAAGGCCTTTCTTCCGCTTCAACGTGGTACTCGGTTTCTTTTTGGCTTTAGCGTCTCGGCAGTCAGTTCTGGATTTGGTAGATAAGTTTGTATGCTGTTCTCGGGTTGTCACCTTGAACACAGTAACTGAAGGCAGACAACCGCAATTATGGTCATCTAAAAGCGCAGTGAGTTTGGGAGATCTCATTTTGTCAGTGAAACATATGCCATGCGTGTGGCATGCGAGCTTCTTCTGTTTCACGTTTAAAAAGGGGGATAAAGAGCTGTGCGGAATAGCTACGCAAGCGAAAGACTTATCTTCGAGGACGCCAGGCCTCAATTTGGAAATTAGCGAGTGATACTCAACCCTGGCAGAATCCCCTTTACGAAGAGGGAGGCTAGATTCTGGCATGAACGGATTCAAATCAGCGGCAAAAAAAGGTTTGAGGATGGCCTGAGCCCCAGTGCCTGGGTTCAATGTAACGGATAGGTGTGTCGTAATCGATACCGACCGGCTTTAAATGGACAACAGAGTGTACGAACACGGCCATCGCCATAACCCGCCGGGCATCGACGCACGCATCTGCAAAGTAACCACAGTTAATGGCACCTAGCCGCAAGGGCGAAACAATTGGATGAAAAGCGGCCCAATCGTGCCGCCGGGTATAATTTCGACACCCACGGTGTGTGATTTGCGCGCAACAAGGGGTCGGGTACTGCGGAGTCGCAGTGCACATAAGTCAAAATATGCTGGATATGGATCAATGCGTGGAGCCAAAGAGGGACACGTTCGAGTGAGGGATAGATGGGGTATCGGTGGGGCAACAAAGATATCAAATGTCCGTCCGCGTACATGGGGGGGAGGTCCCTTGGAGGGTGTGTACAAAGTAGTTCCAAATAATGATACTCGTTAGTGGGCGATGAAATCTTTCTGAACGGCGTAAAAGCCGGGGTACAACATTGTTCTACAGGGGAACACCCCGGGGTAGCAAACAAGGGTGGACGGTTTAGAGTGTTGACGAGAATCACCAAAGCAGATACGAAGATTGCGCAGTTAACTGTGGAGAGCTTCATGGTGGTATAGAGCAACCAGTAATGTCAAATGAAATTGGATCTGCGTGGACATCGGTGACAACGCGTGGACCGATCGACGCCTGTGATACACATAGGAGGTGATGAAAGACCATATGCGTGTTGTGTCCGCTTCCAATTAAGAAGCAAAATGGATCCCAAGCCAAGCCTGGACATAACGAGCTTTGGGCTGACGCTGGCACTCGCCAATAGTTCAGCAAAAATAGCGAGAGCCATAATCAATATGACACACATGGGTGAGCGTGATTAGGGGTTATATAAAAGCGAGTTTCATATACGCGGAGGTGGCCGACATTCACTCTCCAAATTGAATAAATTTGCTCACATATTGTCACTCTTACGAATAAGAAGCTCAACGGGTAGATGGTCTAGGGTAGCTCTTGGGCTGCACACAAGTTCAGGGTGTCTACAAAGAGGCATTTTGAAGGGCTATCCAATTCAACCACGATGTCTGGAGGGACTAATCCAGAACTAACATTTTCAGGATCTAAAATAATCAGTCAGCAAGCTTGGCGATTGTTATTTCATATTCTCGAGTCACGGACATGGTTACAACAATGATTAATGTATTATGTTTGTAGAGTTATTTTTAGATGTACAGTATATAAGGTGGGCAGCTTGTAGGGAGAAGGCACGGACTCCTACCCGGAAACGTAAAGCGGAGAGACTAGCGCTCTGCTCCAGCGAGTACAGAAGGGCGGAACCACCGGCTTGATTCATCGAGGCTGTCCTTGGGGACGTGCTTGTATTTTCGAGTTATTATCAATCTATCAGCTTTTTCGGGATATTCCCTTGCGTGTTCTGCGTGTATGTGTGTGTGTGTTCTACGTGATCCTGCGTGTACGTGTACGTGTCCTGCGTGTCCTGCGTGTTGCTTGTGTGTGTCCTACGTGTTTTGCATGTCCTATGTGTGTTCCGGATTTGTTGCGTGTTGCGTGTCAAATTGGTTCACTGCTCCTGTTTTACGAGGTTAGAGTGGGTGACCCAGAGTTGCAAAACTATAAATTGAACTATTGTCTGCGGACGATCCTGGATTTGCTTGCTGCGATCCGCAAATATTAAACAACTGTTCCCGTGTATCTTCTATCGGTACACAAAGACCCGTACTCGGTCGCACTCTCTGGGATTGCATTCGGGATCGCTAGTGGAGTTTGGTTCGTTGTTGTTTTAGGGATTTGTGTTGGTTTCAAGATTTGTGAATCCTGAACTAGAGCGCACTTCTTCATTGCATTCAGCCCGTCAGATTTGCATTATAGTGGATTTCACCCATAGACCGCCGCCACATGTTTCACCGCATTTGGTGGTTCCTCCAGTGGCTGAACATATGACGTCAGAACATTCTATTTTCTTCACTTCCATCTACCTCATTACCATGCCTGCCCAGACATGCTCCAGGAGAGTAGAAAAGCCCTGGGCAGCCCTCGAATCACCGGTATCCTCATCCCAGACCTCAGAAATAGCTTTCATAGAGTAGTGAGGTGTATTAAAACTTCTAAGATACTTCATACCATAATAGACAGTGTGGAAGTGACGTAATAAGACGCTCAACTCGCATTAGTGGAGCCACCAGATTAGCCACCAATTGCGGTAGCCACTCCGCACCGCATGCCTGATGAGCCACCGGGCGGCTCCCGGTGGCTCACTGCAAAGTCTCTATGGTATGTTCTTTCTCGGTTGTGGGGTTTAACGTTGCTCACTCGACACCCGCATTTGGTCACGCACAAATTCAACCCGACATGAGAACGTGAGAACGTGGCCCAAGGTGGTATGGCAAGCGTGCAGTTAATGAATCCATACGAACAAATGGTTGCACGGTGAAGACTAGCCTGAATATTACGTCGAAAACGCTTAAAACGATAATGATGATTATTATCCACTTGCACAATGATACCAGCATCTCACATGGCATTTACGTTTTCACGAAAACCCCGGAATTGGATTATGTAGCGAAAACCAAATTGGATAGAGCGGCGCGCTGATACATTGAGGTGCGCTGGTACATTACAATACTAGAAATAAACCCTGGGTGGTGTAAGTATGACGTGGAAGTTGCGAGTGCAATGCCGACCTTTTCCAACTCCATCCCAAGGCTGTCAAGCGCGCTTCGAAAATCCGCACCAGGCCCGCTTTGCCCCCGCATTTGAGTAAGTCGAATTTGTCTTGGTGCTCGCAGCCGCAATATGGACAATGAGTGCGTCCGTTCCATGCGCCGAGGCGCTTCAATTCAACATGTATGACGCGTTCTGGAGGGATGGGTCCGCCGGCCGACTAATATACGGATAGATACTTACCGAACTTTTTTGCATAAGGAATTTGCCAATAGAAGTCCATCCAATCTTGGTCCTCTCCACGGCATTGTCGCTGCCATTCGGCCTTGCGCCAAGGGGGACGGTTCGACCGCCCGAATTTAAGAACACCATTAGCGAAATAAGCATAGCATCCACCAACACCGTCAGTGGCAGTCGGCGGCGCGTTGATAACTTTGAGAAACGATAATTTCGACGGGCTGGATCTGCACCGTGAGCTCAGTAAACAGAATGCGGCGTTACCTACAGCGATTTCGGTGAACGGCCCATAGTCAGTGAAGTGGAGAAAACAGAGAGAGAAAAGGTCGGAATCGCCCGCAATTTGGGAACAAATACTGTCGGATCCCGGAATGCGGCCCGGACAGTGAAAATACAGGTTCGTCCGCCGTCGTATTCGCTCAAAAGCTTTCTCACACCATGAAGTTAGATTGCACTTTCCGACCTCCGAAGCAAGGTTTTGTGTGTTCAATAGACCGTCAAATATAATGCCAATTGAAATGCGCCGGTCAAGAAAGCACATAAATATCAAAAGTTCGTTCTATATTATGTTGGTCATGGATGACTGAATTGGGCAGCTCATCTGTATGCACATTTATAGTAATTTGATGGGAGTTCATATTTGGTTAAAATAGTACCAACGTTGACTGAATGGCGAAGCCACTCTGAATCGAACAGTGTCTATGAAAGTAAGACGCACATTGATAAGGGGCGACAAATATAGTGAAACATAGTGAGCAGCAATGAATAAGTAGTTAGGTCTTGGGTTCAGGAACTCTTCCGAGTGAATAAATGTTGGTGTCTCCCTAGTATCTCAATGAAAGTATATACGAAGCATTCATCATTTCGTGCTTGTCAAAACTTCCGATAGGCATGTTTCAAGAGCATTGGTTATCGGCCCAAGTGCGAAGAAATGCATGGACAAGCAGCGCAATAACATATCGAAGAGGATCTTGTTACCTGGTGTAGACCGATCATGTGTCGAGGATTTGCTGGTATATACGAGATATTGTTGATGGCCGAAATGGCTGGTCACTGTTGTTTCGACTTGATAGTGCCATGAAAACCAAATGCTAAGCACTATCTTGGTACAAGGGACGGTTGTGCTGTCCGACCTCTCATACTTGTTTTTTTGATGTCTTATAATACCTCTCATGAAGTGCTCGATTATCGAGCGGCGGTCCGAATCAAAAGGTTGTTCGCTGTGCTAGTAGTGGTTGTTACTTGATCGGGCTCCTCATCCATATACACAAATGGAGTAAATCAATGTGAAATAACATTTTGATGGACTACGGATAGGACAAGGACTGTCAGGACGTGTGGAGAAGGAATGGCAGAAAGGCTTATATGGTTCAATGAGGGATAACATGTGATTCGGACATGCGCCAGTCCGTTATTTAAGAACGCGTTGCGTGTATGCTTTTCTGATATAAGCCAACATCACAGAGGATGGTATGGCTATGCTCTGCTAACCACCTCCACCTGAGGAGACGATTCTGGCACCGACACTCTCATGGAATAAAACGGCAATCTGCTATTTTCGCCATTTCAATGAGTGCTTGGGGTGATGTCAAATAAATGATCGACTAGGCGAAAATCAGTCAGTTGCGGCTTATGTGCTGGAGTGACGCGCAAAAACATCGTAGGTTGAAAGAATAAGCATTTACAACATTGAGGGACAAAAGCAAATGGGATGGAAATGGTCGTCTCGGACAGAAACAGCCCGAATTGAAATGTGACATCACACAAACGGTGACAAGATTGTTTGAACTTTTTGAGCACTGCAGATGCTGATAAAAAATATATGAGGAAGGAAAATGAAGGTGTTATGATGGAGAGATAGCGTAGCAAAAACGAAGTTAAGATACTGAATTGCATGAAGAGCAGAGAAAGAAATAGGAATCTGTTATGTAATAAAATACTCAGCCACAGTGACAAACTTTTGAGAGCCATTAGATTAGCGTCTAATGAAAAGCCGGATTGAATCAGGTTTACTGCACTGCCACTAATGGGTCTTCAAAAATCTAATGAATTTAGTGCACTGCCACTAAAAGTATCACCGTCGATAGAAGCGGACAGTAAAAGCGCGCGAACTAAAAATGGTGGTCCACAAAGATTATGAACGATTACTGAAGTACTCGTAACATTTATTGGAAAGTAAATGGGTTCTGACTTTGGTGACAAGATAATAATTGCATCAGAGGTATCCTCATGGCTATTTAGAATTACAATAGGACCTGCTTGTGATGCATGCCGGAGGTCTTGGTATGACTTGGGAAGAAGGAAATATTTCAAATCTGGTTGTTTCCGAATCTCTGCCCACAAATTATTTCTGATGTCCACAAGCTCAAGTGCATTAGTGAATGCCCCTGTATAAAGCTGAGATGAAATGGACCGCAACTCCTTTACTTGGAGTATTGGAAGTTGATCCATGTCAGTCTTCAACTGGAGCATTTGCTGGAATACAGTTGCAAGTCCCTGCTCCACAAATTCAACTGCAGCCGTGGGATTCTTCAGATTAAGACAAGCACTTATAGCATTTGAAGTTGCTGACCCAACTTTAGCCCGGTAGACGGCATCATGGCGTACAGATACTGAGTGACCAACCCACAAGACTTCTGGTAATAAATTGAAGGCAGCTGAAAAGGCTCTGAGACAATATTCAGGTTGAAATTTCTTGGCAAGATGTGCCCAAGAGAGAGCAGAATGCCAGGAAAACTCCGGGTCTGATGTCTTGTATGCAAATGAAAGATTATACAGGAAATGGGCACATATGAGGTCTTGTTGATCCTTTAGCTGAATAAATCGCTGGGCAAATGATGCTGCAAAATGTTGAAGTCTCTCAGGATATTCTGGATTCTCAGGGGGTGTAATTTTCACTGCTTCTGCATTGTACTTCAGTGCAGCTACAAGGTCCTTCATGCTGCCAAATCTTTCAAATTGATGCATCAATGCAACAGCAAAAGATTTGACCCTGCTAGCCCTTTCTGGATGGCCCCTTGGAGTGAGCCCCAGTGCTTCCTCATAATATTGCAATGAAGCTTCCAGGTCTCTCAAATCTTTTAATCTCTCATAACGATCACCAAATGTTGCTGCAAAAAGCCGCGGCCTTCCAGCTCTTCCTGGATGCTCATCAGGAGTGAGTTCCACTGCTTCTTTGGCATATTGGAGTGCAGATTCAAGGTCTTTCAGGTCACCTAGCCGGTGATATTTATCAGAAAACATTACTGCCAGATTTTGTGTTCTTGAGGCTCTCGCAGCATCCTTTTCAGGTGTGAGTTCGACTGCTTCTTTACTAAACTGCAGAGCATCTTCAAGGTCTTTCAGGTCAGCTAGCCTTCTGTATTTGTCAGAGAGTGTTTGAGCAAGCATCTGCAGCCTTGCAGCTCTTGATACATGGTCACTAGGTGTGAGTTTCATAGCTTCATTGCTATACTGCAATGTGGCACTCAGATCTCTCAGATTGCCCAACCTTTTATATTGATGCCTATATGATATACCAAGACCTTGCATCCTTCCAGCTCTTGCTGCATGGTCAAGAGGTGTGAGTTTTACTGCTTCCTTCATATATTTCAGAGAAGCTTCCAGATCATCTAGTTCACCCAGCCTTTGATGTCGAGCATCAAACAATACACCAAGATTGAGGGCCCTTTCTGCTCTTTTTGGACTATTACTTGGTGTGAGTGTCACTGCTTCTTTATTGTACTGCAATGCAGCTTCAAGGTCTTGGAGTTCCCCTAGCCTACTGTAGCGATTGAAAAACGGCACAGCAAGACTTTGTAGCCTTACAACTCTGTCTGGATGATTACTGGGAGTGAGCAACACTGCTTCCTGGATATGCTGCAGTGATATTTCAAGGTCTTTCAGGTTGCTCAGTTTGTGGTATCGATCACCAAGTGTTATATTCAAACAATACAACCCTCTAGCTCTCTCAGGAGAATCACCGGGAATGAGTTCCACTGCCTCCTGGTAACATTGGAGTGCAGCCTCAAGATCCTCTAAATGGCCGAACTTTTGATATTGATCTAAATATGATAGACCAAGCTTTTGCAATCTTCTGGCTCTGTGAGGATGGTCCTTGGGAGTGAGTTCCATTGCTTCCCTGTCATACTGTAAGCCAGTTTCAAGGTCTTTGAGATTGCCCAGCCTCCAATATCTTTCAACAAATACTGTTGCAAGAACTCCTATCCTATCAGCTCTTTCTGGATGTGCATTTGGAGTAAGTTCAACTGCTTCCTTGATATAGTGCAGTGCAACTTCAAGCTCCTGCAGTTCTCCTGATTTCCGATATTGATCAATAGATGATTCAGCAAGACTTGTCAGTCTTCCAGTCTTTTCAGTCTTCCAGTCTTTTCAGGATGGTTGCTAGGAGTGAGTTCCACTACTTTTCTGTGACACTGCAGTGCTTCTTCAAGGTCTGTTGTGCAACCTAGCCTTGAATATCGATACATCAATGAGACAGCAAAACTTTGTAAATAAGCAGCTTGGTTGTCTTTGGAGACCAGTTCCACTGCCTTTCGATTGTGTGCAACTGCAGCCTCAAGGTTTTCAAGATTTCCCAGCCTCTGATACTGCTGCATCCCATCAAATACGGTGTATACGTATGGTACGGACGTAACCTGTTCCGTCTGACCTTCCTCAGCTGGCCTAAACGTGCGGGTTGAGCTGTGGTGTACGAAAAATACGGTGTAAAAGTTACGCCCGTGGGCATAAAACGGACGGTTTGATACCCTACGCCGAGGTAATCGTTAAAGAACGGTCAATGCGTCATATGACTCGTATCGGTATGCACATGTTTGCCATCACCTCGATTTGGTCTTTCTTTCTCATCCCTTGAGACATCCACCCTTGATCCACCCAATTCGGTCTTCTCTTCTCATGTTTATTCTGGGACAACGACGGCGATCACCAATTAGCTCTGGGAGCTGTACGTGCTGTCCATTCCAAGCAAACCATACCAAGCCGTATACTTACGGGTGTTCACAACGGCGTCACCGGTTTGTGCGTATATTCAAACTCCATTGACTCGGGTCTCTGAACTTTGATAATATTGTGCGAACAAGATCAGATGCGAGTGATAAGCTTGATCCGAATCCGGCCCGATATGATCACATGTTGATTTCCCCAAAGCGGGTCGCACTGAAGGCGAGGGAGTGACCCTGTTGATGGCATCCAGAGTGCAGCTCAATTGCCAAGAGTGTAACTGGTCGAGTCGCACTCGCACTCTTTTCGTATATTAGAGTATATTGGAGTGAGCAACAGGATGAGAGGAGACATGAGGAACGGATCATCCGGGCAGTGTAAGGTTTGTTGATGCACGTCCGTCAGGAGTTCCCTCGCCGCTCTATACTATGGAAACCCGGAGCACCACGCTGATATGCGAGATTGCCGCTGGTTTGATGAATGATCGCCGCCAGTGCCGATAATGCTTAGGGAGTGGATGCGCAATCCGGTCACAAGCACAGAGGACAGGAAAAGAGTCCCTGCTTCATCTGAGCTTGCTTATTTTGTCCAGGTTTGCGGTTTTTTCTGTGTGTTGCTTTTGGCTCCTGCTTGCACGCAAATAAAAGAGGTTCAGTTAGCGATCACTCTGTGCTAAACACACCTTCACCCGGCATATATTGTCACCTCAAGTGAAACGGCCCTTCAATATTGAAGGCCTTACCACCGCAATATCCGAAGTGAAATTGTTCAACATCATGATGGCCACTTGCACTCTGTACGCCCAGGAACAGGTCGCGAAATGTGCAATTGCCCTTGCTTCCGCCTCTTTTGTTTGTACCTGCCACCATTAGTGTATTATCTCTCGGAGTAGTCCACTCTCACAAGGCTCTTCCTACTTCATGGCCCAATATACAGCAAGCACCTTCCTTTTCCTTTCAAGTTGGCTGTTGTAATCCTACTGATTACCACATACACTACTTACGGCCTCACGGCCAAACACGGACACATTTATTATTCTCTTTCTCTCTCTTACCACCATCATCTCCGACTGTAAAAGCTAGCTACGAACTTAACAACGCCTCCCTAATAAGGGTCTATATTCTTTTCTGTGTGAATATCTCCTTCTCGCCCTCTTCTGGTATCAGCTCCGGTGAGCGTGATTCCAGCTGTTCCTTGTTCATAGTTTTCTTACTTGATTTACTAGGGATTGCAATTAACAATGGCATCCTTTTGTTTCCTCCCCCCCACTCCTCCCGCGACAGTCGAGTGCATACACTCAGCTGACGCCTGAGAAAACCTTCACACTACATACGTGCCGAGGCAGCCTGAGTTCGCTCAGTGCCACCAGCTTCGTGCCACCCACATACCCTGCACCAGGACGAGCGTAACGCCGCCCTCCTGGCACCAGCAGTGGACACATCACACACACACCCTTGCCACACCCTTACAATGTCTTTCGAGACGATACTCAACGGACCCGCCCACAGGGATCCGCTACCGACACGCCATTTCACAAACGTGTGCCACGTCATTTCCACCCTGGCGACGAGACAGCCGACTGTCCCCCACTCTCTTCTGACTCGAGCGCAGAAGGCTGCCGCCACAGACCAACCCATTGCTCCCACCTCGCCACCATTGGACTCGCCCTTGACGCCATTACCCCCAAGCATGAACACGACAACATCACTGTTAGGAACCCCGCCCCGCGCCCTTGCGCCTATCTACGACTCAGACATGACCTCGTCCTCGCCTGAACTTCCTGCTCGCCGTGTCATGTCCACCAAGGGCGCCGCCATACTCGACCTGCCCCCAACCAAGCTCCCGCTGCTCCATGAAGGAGAGACGACCCAGAGCCAGCTGTGCCAGCTTGAGGTTCACTGCGCGAACTACTTTTTGCTGAAGGCCATCACGAGCGACAAGCAAGTCGCCAACGTCATCGGGTGTTTCAGGGACTATCGCATTACAGCTGGTACAGTAAACGTTTTGCAAAACCCCAAGATATATAAAGTTCTCACTTTTTGCAAGGACCCAGGATAACCCTATATACCCTTCTGGGAGGTCTGTTATAGCCGAGATAGCAGCTATTTTGCATATTTTCCTGCTGTGGCCTTCCAAAAAGGGTAATAATGCCTGATTGCTGCTCTGCTACGCTTAATCAGTGATTTTGTCCCAAAAACATGCTTGTAATCAGTCTTACGCCGCTTCCTTTTTGGGAAAAAATCGACTTTATATTCGGGGGGATGGAAATATCTAAATATCACGCTACTCTGTGCGGATGCGCTTCGCTGGTGGCTCTTCTGAAGATGGTGAGGCAGCACGTTTGCGTGCAAGGGACCTACGCTTTTCCTCCAGCACCCAACGGACGTCCTCCAGCAGCTTTCTCCACGCCGGTGCACCCTCCGCAATACCAGCCAGCTGATGCCACCACCAGAGGCATGCAATCACGCTAGTCAAGCCATTCAGCCCAGAGAAGAGGCTCTCAAGATCGCCTTGGCTCTCTTGCTTGAGCCCCGTCTCCACAAAGCTGGACACCTTAACGAGACCCGCCTTCCTCCACGCTGGGTTTATCCCCACCCACCACTTCACCACCCCTTCGTAAAAGTCCTCCCGCTCATCCTCCTTTTCCGCCTCACCAAGGTTACACGGCATGCGCAGATCCTTCCGCCCTCAGCTAACCCACCACTTCACCGCCTCAGGCCGGTTCATAGCGGGTAGCGCCTTGCCCGCCTCAAACCCTGTCGCCTCCTCCAACGTACGCCATGCCTCTACTACCGCCGTCCATCCCGGGTGCACCTGATAATACCGCCACCCCTCGATAACTATCGACGGGTCTACCCCCCCAAGACCCGTCGATAGTTATCGAGACGTGGCACGGCCACCGTACGGGTTTGGTGGCAGCTGCAGCACCCAGCGGTGGCGGAACAGCCATGCCACCCAGTAAATACCTCCTATTGTTTGGTCGCTTTTTTCGACCAAACAATGCCACATATGCCACGGAACCGCCATGCATGCCACAGAACCGCAAAATGGGCTGGATATCGTGCCATGGGTGCCATGAGGCCACTGACCCAGGGTCAGTAAAATTTTGTTACCCAAATAGTGCCATGGGTGCCACGAGACATTTTGACCTGGGATCAGTAAAATTTGTTACCAAAATAGTGCCATGGGTGCCACCAGACATTTCGACCTGGGATCAGTAAAATTTGTTACCAAAATAGTGCCATCGGTGCCACCAGACTTTCTGACCCAGGATCAGTAAAATTTTGTTACCCAAATAGTGCCATCGGTGCCACCAGACTTTCTGACCCAGGATCGGTAAAAATGTTACCCAAAATAGTGCCATCGGTGCCACCAGACTTTCTGGCCCAGGATCAGTAAAAAAATGTTACCAAAAGTGTGCCATCGGTGCCACCGGACCTTCTGACCCAGGATCGGTAAAAAGCTTTCCAAAATAGTGCCATCGGTGCCACCCAGGATCAGTAAAAAAATGTTACCAAAAGTGTGCCATCGGTGCCACCGGACTTTCTGACCCAGGTTCGGTAAAAAAGTTTCCAAAATAGTGCCAGAGGTGCCACCAGACTTTCTGACCCAGGATCAGTAAAAAATGTTACCAAAAGTGTGCCATCGGTGCCACCAGACCTTCTTATCCATCAGCAAAAAAATGTTCTGGCTAACCATCAGTGCCATCAAACATTTCGGCCCAGGATCAGTGAAATGTTTGAATGTTCCTTAGAATCGTTGATGGTTCTCGACCGGTGGTGATAATTTCACCCGTGCTATTGCCTTGCTGTGGATGCCATTCCTTACTTCACCCATTGACTTGTTGCACGTGACATGCCAGCGGTGCCACCATCAATTGGATTGGATCTCAAGTGGACTAGGGCCTTCCCAATGTGGTGCCACGAATGCCATGGGACGCAATTCAACAACTTTTTTTTTGTTTGGCGGTGGTACATTACTAAAACATAGACTGCGAGATATTTCATGTATTTAAAAAAAAAACACCCCCTGCAGCAGACAGGGGGCGTTTAGACAAGCACGGCGACCGGAAGGCGTGGACGCCGAGTTCAGCGGGCCGGAGCGACAACAAAGTGGGCACCAAGTTGAGCGGGCCACAGCAAGCAGGAAGGAGGAAGAAGGTGAGAAAGACAGATGGAGGGGAGGAAGCGCACACTTTGACTACCCATCCTCTTCAAAGCTGGCGTTGGGGTCTTCATCGATCTCCTTCAAAGACTTGGACTTTCGCTTGGGCTTGCGACCTTTGCTGCCCATGCCTGCTGCGCGTTTCTTCCCCATCTCCGCGTTTTTGGCGTGGATGGCTGCCGCCTGTCCTTGTCCTCCTGGCGCTTCTGCCGTGCTTGGAGCACCGCTGGGGAAAGACCCTTGTCGTCATTGTCGTCATAGCCCACACCATCAGTGTCACCAATGGCCTTGGAAGAGCTCGCGGTGGGCTTGGTGCCACTGGACTTCTTGCTGGCACCCGTGGCACCCTGCTCGACGTCGGAGTCTTCGATGAAGGCGACACTCTTCGGAGTCTTCTTCGCGTGTTTAGAGGGCGGCTGGTTCTCGGCGTCGTCTGCAGTCTCCCTCTTCCGCTTCTTCTCCTTCTTTTCCTTCTTCGTCTCCTTCCTCTCCTCCTCCGACTTCCGTGACCTCTTTTCCTTATCTTTCCCCACGGCCTCCTTCCCAGCCTGCTTCGAGGGCGCTGCCATTGCGGCGATTGCCACCGGTGCCACCGACTTGGCCTTCTTGGGGGTCGGGTCTTGGTCCTCGGCGTCTTCCGTGCTGGCAGAAGCGAGTCTCCAAGCCGCTGTGAAGGCCCAGGAACGCATACGTGGCAACACTGCAGCTGGCTCCAGCAACACCACCCCCGCACTGCCGCCAACCACAACTGAGGCCCCACCAACGCGAAGAACAAGGCGCGCAAGGACGGCGTAATGGGCAGGAAGGGTGGGACTCCAAAGGAAAAGGAAAGCACCATGAGTACAATGACTTCTTCTAGTCACCCCCTATGCATATTACGCAAACCGCAGACTAGAATTTCTCTTGACACATATTCACTACCTATTATGAATACACAATGATCTTTCTTCTGCAGACTTCCGGCCACCCAATGGGTAACCTTAGGGCAACCGGAGGATCTGCGATGAGGACCGCAACTGGCCTCGTCTCCCTGGAAGGAGACAACACAAATAATACAAGAGGAGCAGAGTGACTGAGGAACAGCCGCCTGCCACAAGGGTGCCCTCAGAATGAGGAACTGCCTCTGCCTTTTTCGACCGTAAAAGAGAGGCCCAGCGATTAAACAACCCCCGCATGAGCAGGAATACCAGGCAAACCTCAAAATGAGCGCCATAAACATAAACGGGTCGACGGCGACCTCCGTCTCGCAAGACAGTCACAAGTGGCATGGAATACGTAAGATGATGGGAGACCAAAAAATAGGAGTACTTGTTGTCTCGGAGACTCACATGGCGGCCGCGCAAGTAATTGAAATGGAGGGCAGCTTCATGAATAAATGGCTAAACTTTTAACTCAGAACACACTGAGAAACCGACTATGAAAGGCATTGCCATCGTGCTGAATAGGCAACAGACTAACAGTGTCAGCATTAAGATCCACTACTTGATCCCGGGGAAAGCGATGCTTGCTGTTCTGCCGTGGCATGGTAAACACACCCTAACACTGCTAGGGGGGTATGCCCCAACAGAGTCTCAAGAAAATTGAATTCTGGTACAAGCTCTGGCTGACAACTGACCTCCCGATGCCAGACATGGTGGGAGGTGATTTCAATCTTGTACCGGACACGATAGACCGGATATCGCACCACACAGATGATGAGAACCTAGTCGCTGCATATTTACGCTTCGCCCACATGCTTGGCCTCATTGACGGATGGCGACAGCGTAACCCAGGAAAAAAAGGAATATACTCATGTCGGCATGCGCAACAAACTGTCACGCATAGATAAGATCCTAGTATCCCCAACCCTGATGAGAAACTACCACGAGTGAGAGATAATAAACGTAGGAACCATAGCCGACCACAAGATGGTGCCAGTGATGGTCTCGGCCCGGGTGCACCGTACATTGGAAAGGGCAGGTGGGCAATAGCACACTCCTGATACATGACGATGAGTTCATGAATAAAGCCTCGGAGGAAGTGCGCGAAATGGAGTGCACCATGAATGGGGAACACACGACAGTGAGCAACACCCAAATCAAGCTCAAGACGCTGAAAGACTCGGCTATTGAGGCAGCTAAAGTGAAAGCAAAAAAAACTGCCAGAGCCACAGAGCAAAAGAAGGCATATCAAGACATGAGACTTGCACTGCTGAATATTGCCCCAAACACACCCACCCCCGCTGAGACGCAGTGCACGTCACGACATTTGTGCCACACAGACGCCCCCCTTACACAAGGAGTAGAAGATAATCTAGGAACACCAAGAGAAAGCACGAACACCTAGTGCCGGAAATACAAAGAAAAACAAAAGGCGGAAATGGCTGCGGAAATCCAGATAAAGATTGACGAATTGATTGACAGACAGAACGAGAGGAAAAGCATGGAGACCAGGGTCATAGGGACAACTGAGCTAAACCACATCACAAAGTACGCGTAAATCTCACCAAGGAGAAAAACCAAGAGGCACCTTGGACTTCCTAAGAAGGACAGACACAACACCAGAAATTGGCACCCTAAAATCATCTGAGATGGCAGAAATAGCGAAGGGCTACCATGAGGACCTCCAAGGGAAGGGGCCGACATCCCATCCAAAGCCCGAGAGAGAGCGCTTGACAATACGAGCGCTACTGGCACCATACCAGGGTTCGAGCATGTACAACCTAGGAAAAAAGCTCTCGGAATCCTATGTTTCCTAACCCATAAGAGGAGCGGCCACTGGTAAAGCAGTGGGTATGGATGGCCTGATATCTGAATTCTGGTAGCAACTGAGCAGAATCTATGATGAGGCCTAGAAAAAGGGAGAAGAATCCGAGAAAAAGAGAAGCAACATTGTTAAAGTCCTCACATGGGTGTATAATAACATTGAGATGCACGGCGTGACTGAGGTAACAGACTTTGCTCTGGGCTGGATGAGTCCCATCTTCAAGAAGAAAGATGTCATTGATATTGCAAACTATCGCCTCTTCATGGAAGCATTGGTGAATAAGCTGACGGAAGTTGCACTGTACCTCATCCACAAAGACCAATCCCGTTTCATGAAAGGGAGGAACATCACAGACACAATTTATCTGGCAATGGAAGTGGTCGACTACAGTGAGGATGACCTGCAAAACAGAGTCATAGTTGCTCTGGACCAGGAAAAGGCATACAACAAGACATTGCATAGCTATCTGTGGGCTGCCCTGAGAAAGCATGGCCTGCCCGAACTTTTTATCAAAACCGTAAATCCCTATACAAATATGCAGACACCTAGATTGTAATAAATGGTGAAATAAGCTCGGCCTTCAGAATTATCAGAGGTGTCAGGTAGGGCGACCCCCTCTCATGCATCCCTTTCAACCTGGCCATAGAGCCGCTGGTAGCCATGCTGAGGGCCTCAGGACTGCGAGGGTACTCCATCCCAGGCATGGCAGAACATGTAATTGTCCAGCTGTTTGCGTATGACACAACCACAACTGCATACCTAAATCAGCTAGACAGCTTTGAGGATCTCGAAAAAGCCCTGGACTGCTGGCGCTTAGCTTCAGGCGCAAGATTTAATGAAGCCAAGACTGAAATCATACCTTTCCGCATGAAGGAATACTGCCAAGAGGTCCTCACGACCAGACAGCTCCACCCGCTAGCAGAACTGAGCCTGGCCAGTGTACACATCACGAAAGATGGTGAGGCAGTCCAGCTACTGGGAGGCTTTGTTGGAAATAACATGGATGCTTGTGCTGTATGGACACCAGTGCTGGATCAAATTGACGCCAACTACATGCGTTGGGCGAACTTAAACCCCACCATGGACATGAAGAAGAATATAGACCAAGTGGTTGCTGGGTCGAGGACCCAATACCTTGCGCAAGTCAATGGATGCTGCCAGCAGTCCTGAAATGCTTACTGAAGTCACAGCGAGAATTCATGAATGACGGGAAGTCGTCGATGGTGTCCAGAGAACAGCTGATGGCCCCTCTCAAACAGGGAGGCTTGGGCATGCTCGACATAGAAGCAAGAAATGAGGCACTCCCGCTGGTTAAAGCTGGCTCCCTAGTAGAGACGGATCCCAGTAAGAAGTCCCACTGGGCGAGCTTGGCAAGGCACAACCTCAAAGGCAGCATGGTGAAAAGCCCTATTGTGGCCGAGGAGGCCAAGTCATAACCACTGGTCCAAAACTATAAGATAAATCAGAAACCCCACCCGCACCACCACAAGGCTATGATGAAGTGTCTGAACAAGTGCAGTTTTGCCTTCCAGGCCTCGCTACCATCCGTGGAACTGCAACGCCAAATGGCCTTGTAGCACCACCTGGGTGAAGACATCACAAAAATCCAAGTAAACAATGGCAATAAAGCCAAGTGCCTACGAGTGAGACATGGTGAGATGGCGCAACACCCAATGCACATCCATTTGGCTATTTTTGCGAACTTAGGCCTATCAATTAAACCACCTAAGCTAGCATACAGCATCTAGTTGTCACTAGGTAACACTAGTGCACTAGGCCTCTGTTCGGTGATACAAAGGTGGGTCAAAGCGAGCTCCAGCTACTGGCTGTAAGCTAGGAATCCACTTAAGGTGGACGCCTTTATGAACGGGTCTAGTCTAAACCACCTAGGAGATATCACACACCCATACATTCATACGACTTGAGTTCTATTTGACCTAGGAAGAACAACCGAGACAGAAGAACATAAGGACATTGTGCTAGCAAGGACGCACACTCAGATATTGTAGAACTGGCTAGGATCGGCTGCTATACAAGCTAGTGGAGGAGGCCTGATACCTACAATAAGACTATGCTGAACATCAAGTATCTAGACGACTAGTTACTACTGAAAGGACATGTACAGTACATCCTAGGACTAGGAAACAGTACACGTGACAGGCGGGACGCGCTAGCATCACCTAAATATGAACACATTAATTATTGTGTCAGAAGATATTATCATAGGCGAATGCTGACAAGTACGACAGCATGTAGAGCTATTCTAGGACGGTCATGAGACCTCCATGAATTAGCTAGGAACTATTATTGGACTGGATTCAACTCCAGGCCGGCAGGATTCGTAGTTCAGGCTTGTGATCAACGGCCTAGGAATTACCAATACCCACAGAAACTATACCCAGAAGTCATTCGCGATGACTACCAAGGACACTTGATTATGACGACTCAGGACGGCTGCCGTTTCATTGGCTAGCCAAGCATTTCTCGTTGCTCATTTCTTTTACTTAAACACTATCTCCTCATTTGTATAAAAGAACAGCGCTCCCAGATTAATCGTGCCCTAGTTCTTGACGGCAGGTTGTCTCGGGGTATCCGTGGAGATTTGTGTACAAAATCTGCTTGTAGTAGTCTATAACTGGAATCTTGATTGGATGACTCCGGAACTTGGAAACATAAGATTAAGAGGAAAGGTGTTGTTGTCCTAGCTGACTTTACGTACAAAACCGTTGGGTGCATTCCCTTATAAAGCGCGATCACGACTTGTCAGTGACCTTGCCTTCACCCCGGATCTGCTCTAGCACCATCCGTAGTGTGTTGGACTGACTTAATGGATGCTTGTGGTGTGAGTTGCATGGCCTTAACAGAAGACGGAATACCGGGTTCCTACTCCTAGTTGGATTACACCTTGTCAGTGATTTTGCCTTCACCCCAGATCTGCCCTAGCGCCATCCGTAGTGTGTTGGATCAACTTGCTGGACGCGTATAGTGAGATAGGACCGAAACAAAGTAGTCAAACGTTCCTGCTATCGGAAGTAACAGGTCCACACTCAGGGCTGCCTAGTGTGTAGCTTGGAAGCTATTTGGTGTTAGCCTCATATTCGTTTGGATTGCCAACGAGAGGATTTTCGCAAACCTTACAATCTCTGCCCTGGTATTCTGCGATGTCTAGTCAAGGTTGCCTTGTATGCACCCTTTTCCTACATTCATCTAGGTTGCTAGCTGAGAGCTACGCAATTGGAAATTTCATTCTGAGGCGCTGTTTCTGGATAGTTCAGCCCTAGCATTCTATATTCGGTGTATTTGGGATCCAAACCCGCTGTTCGCATACTACGAACCGGACCCGAACTCACAAGGAGAAGCACTTGATCTTTGGGAGTAGTAGTGTGTGTGTGCGTTAGTGGTGTTTAGTGTTTTTGAGCACTAGCATTGTTTGCATTCATTTCATGCGTATCTTAAGTGCACTGTTTCAACGATATATTAACTGTCAGGGGGGGCGCAGATCTCGAGGAGCACCTTTGAGACCCCCTACATAACATGTCCGCACGATGCCTGTGCAATGCATGTGATAAAGACAGACAAGGGGGCTGCAAAGACCCTAATGCCTGCACAGAAAGCGCAGGCCGAAAGATAAGCTCACTGCTCCCAGAATGGGACCCGAGAGAGCAGTCACCATTCGAGACAGGGGCGAAAGGCAAGAAGATGATGCGACCAAATTGTTCTTCCAGCCGCCTGACAAGATCGAGTCCCTGGGTCAAGGACTCCACACTCTGACCCGGGGCAGAGACGAGCCAATAGAGCGTAGTCGACCAGGGCACGCAGACATGCTGCAGCAACACCGCTACGGGAAAGCACCACAATGTATGTGGGGCAGCAGTCCTGACACTGCCCACCATTCTCCAAGAGCCGTGGGCACATCACATATGGGCACAATGACCTGTAAAACACGTACTTCCGTGTACCGGAGACATGGAAGCAATTGTCACCAGTGGTAGAAATTGCCACAACCCTGGAGGCCGTGAGATCAGTCGACCCAGACATGGATCTGGCAATTGTCAGCTCGATCGAACGGATATGTGAGCAAAGCCTTGACAGAGAAGCTACCACAGTGGGAGTGAGAAGGTTAGGTAGGTGTCCCCCATGCCACAGTCCTAAAGTGCCTCGTAGCTGAGCTAAAAGCCAGAACAGAAAACCCGAGCGATGGAGCCCAGGCCATCGACACGCTGTAGATTGGCTGGGGTACAAGAATGCCTGAAGCGCCTACAGAGCAGCTCTTCACCGACGAGGAGATCTGGTGGGCCATTCGAAACAAGGACTTCCTGCCCCGTACAGCACAATTCCCGTGGAGGGCGATGCACGACACACACAGAGTGGGAAATGACGCACAAAGAGTGGCAAACAACGCACACAGAGTGGGAAACTACTGGAAACACATACCGGAGTGTGAGGACCGAGCAAGGTGCCAAGAATGTAGCGAAGTAGAAGACCTAGAACATATCCTTGTAAAATGCGAGAGTCCTGGACCCACAGTTATATGGATGGCAGCACGAAGGTTGTGGCTCGAAAGGGAGCCAGACTGGCACGAGGTCTCCCTTGAGAGCATACTGGGTTGCAGGTTCATGCATTTCGAGGACAAAGTAGGCAAAATAAAGAAGGGATTGCGAAGATTGTTTAGGATCCTGATATTGGAGTCAGCGTACACAATCTGGAAACTACGTAATGAAAGGGTTATATAGCCCCGCTGACAGAAGTGGAAGTCCTTAACAAATGGGTGTACGGCCTAAACCAATGCCTGCAGCAAGACATAATACTAGGGAATAGGTCTGCAAAACGGAATCGGCCGTGTCTGGCCCCAGCCCTGGTCATGGACACCTGGGCTGGGACTCTCAATGACGAGAGCAAACTACCAGAGTTTTAGTGGGTTGCAGGGCGCTTACCCTAGACCAACTCCGAAACCACGGCAGTGTAGGAGTTGGCTAACCCAGTAACCCCACACTACCCAAAAGGTGTGCAGTTGTGCATCTCTCTGGAAAATGTAATGTTTTTTCCTCGGCCCCATGGCCCAAACCTTACGCGAGCTACTCTGGGCTAACCGATTGTTAGTTGCTTGTAGCCCACTCGTACCACCAAAATAAAAAATCAAATCCAAAAAGAGAATATCCAGGGTGGTGCCACCCTGCCCAGACTATATATTTATTTGGGTATTGAATGTGATAATAGATGGAATGTGAGCACTTGCTGGCACTGGTCTGGAAATACACTGGGATGGGACATGTGGCAACATGAGCCCTGAATTCTGGTCAGAACTCCCTCCAAGAAGATCCAGGGTGGTGCCACCCTGTTCTTGTCCCAGACTATATAATTGTTTGGTTATTTAATCTGATAATAAATGGAATGCAAGCACTTGCTGGCACTGGTCCGGAAATGAACTGGGATGGGATGTAGTCCACATGGACTCTCTATTCCGATTCCGACCCCCTCTGAGAAGCTCTAGGGTGGTGCCACAGTTCTTGCCCCAGACTACATAATTATGGGTTTATTTAACGTGATAATAAATGGAATGCGAGCACTTGCTGGCACTAGTCCGCATATGTACTGGGATGGGACATATGGCCACCATGAGCCCTCCACCCCGATCTGAACTCCATTTGTGAAGATCCGAGGTGGTGCCACCATATATTATATAACCTCATAGATCAGCCTCCTTATTCCCATTCAAATGGACCGGCACAGGTCTGGAAATGCTCTGGGATGGGGTCTGTAGTTCACCTGAACCCTCTATTCCGATTCCGACCCCCTCAGAGAAGTTCTAAGGTGGTGCCACCCTGTTCTTGTCCAAGATTATATAATTGTTTGGTTCTTTAATGTGATAATAAATGGAACGCAAGCACTTGCTGGCACTGGTCTGAAAATGCACTGGAATGGGGATGTAAGTAACATGGGCCTGCCATTCTGATTATGACTCCATCTGAGAAGTTCTAGGGTGGTGCCACCCTGTTCTTGGCCCAGACTATGTAATTATTGATTTATTTGATATGGGAATGAATAGAATGTGAGCACTTGCTGGCACCAGTCCGGAAATGCACTGGGATGAAGTATGTGGACTTCCATGCCGATCTGAACTCCGTTTGAGAAGATCCGGGGTGGTGCCACCCTGTTCTTGGCTCAAACTATATGAATGCTGGTTTATTCAATGTGATAATAGAAAAAAGGTGATCACTTGTTGGCAGTGGTCTGGAAATGCTCTGGGTGAAGCATGTAGCCCACATGGACCCACCACTCCGATCTGAACTCCCTCCGAGAAGATCCAGGGTAGTGCCAATCTGTTCTTGTCCCAGAATATATAATTATTTGATTATTTAATGTGATAATAAATGGAATGAAAGCACCTGCTAGCACCAGTCCAGAAATGCTGTGGGATACGTCATATGGCCAAAATGGACCCTCCATTCTGATTCCGACCCAGTATGAGAAGTTCTAGGGTGGTGCCACCCTGTCCTTGCCCCCGACTAAATAATTATTGGTTCATTCGAAATGAGAATAGATGGAATGTGAGCACTCCCTAGCACCGATCCGGAAATGCACAGGGATGGGACATGTGGCCAACATGGACCCTCCACTCCAATCTGAACTTCCTCCAAGAAGATCCAGGGTGGTGCCAACTCGTTCTTGCCCCAGACTAAATAATTATTGGTTTGTTTAATATGAGAATAGATAGAATACGAGCACTTACTGGCACCAGTCCGGAAATGCACAGGTACGAGGCATGTGACCCACATAGACCCTCTACTCCGATATGAACTTCCTCCCAAGAAGATCCAGGATGGTGTCACCCTGTTCTTGCCCAAAACTATATCATCACTCATTTATTTAATGTGACAAAGATGGAATGCGAGCACTTGCTGGCACCCGTCCGCAAATGCTCTGGGACGGGGGATGGAGTACACATGGACCCTCCATTCTGATCCTGACTTCCTCTGAGAAGTTGTATGGTGGTGCCATCCCGTTCTTGCCCGAGAAGACATAATTATTGGTTTATTTGATATGAGAATAGATGGAATGTGAGCACTCGCTGGCACCGATCCGGAAATGCACAGGGATGAGACATGTGGTCAACATGGACCCTCCACTCTGATCTGAACCTCCTCCAAGCGGATCTAGGGTGGTGCCACCCTGTTCTTCTCCCAGATGATATAATCATTTGTTTATCAAAGATAGAATGCAAGAACTCGCTGGCACCTGTCCGGCGATGCTCTGGGGTACAGCATGTGGCCAACATGGTCCCTCCATTCTTATCTGAACTTCCTCCAAAAAGATCCAGGGTGGTGCCACCCTGTTCTTGTCCCAGACTATATAATCACTTTATTTAATCTGATAATAGATAGTACAGTGTAGAAATGCTCTGGGATGGGGGATGTAGTCCACATGAACTCTCTATTCCCATTCCTACTCCCTCTGAGAGATTCTAGGGTGGTGCCACCCGCTCTTACCCCAAACTGTATATTTGGTCATATAATTAATGCTGCCCTTGTTGGTCACCACCTTGGACCAGCACTGTTATGGGTCAACTCCCCCAACCTTCTGTAACTTGTATAGAATGTTTGAGAAGGTTTTAGACCCCCAGTAACCGATCTAGCACCATTACTGACCAAACATCTGTAAATCTCAATATTTCCATATAGGGAAGGAGCACCGGCCCGCACCGGTCCGGGAATCTGTATAGGGTGAGATATAGGCCTTGCAGATACCCTGCCCAAATTTCAGCCCCTTCCGACTATTTCCCACGGAGTGCTCTACCGTTCTTTATTAGCCCCCCTAGATATTCCAAAAATAATACCAGGACGCGACGCTACGCGGCAAGACAAAAGAATTAGGCGATCATAGCCACCATGTCAAAGCGTTGGATCGGCCTGGAAGAGTGCACGTCACATCAGTCATTCCCTTGTCCTCCTCCACCTCGTCCTTCCAAGCCACCCGGCCTTGCATCCCGTGAATTCTCGACGGCTCGTGCGATCTGGCCATGATTCACCCTACCACCGGCGATGAACGAAAATTTTACGACCCCGTTACTAAAGGGATGTGATGCCACTGGACGAACACCATCAGGTCAGTTTTTTGTATTCCCGCTGCATCTCAGAGTGCTGTTCGCTGACGAATTGACATCTTAGACCAGCATGGGAAAGGTCCACGACACGAAACGACCCCATCGCTGTTTGGATGGGCTGCCGCTGGATGAACACAACCAAGTCAGTTTTTTCGTATTCCTGCTGGTTGTCAGAATGCTGTCCGCTGACAACTTGATATCTTACACCAGCTTAAGAACGATGCACGACATGAAACAGCTCGTTAATACCCCTGAGCTCGAGTGGTACTTCGACACGGTTCGAGTTCAGCGCACGCCGAGCGGAACTCAAGTCCAGGTTCGCGGCACTCGAGTTCTATGCGCCCCTGGCCAAGCTTGAGTTTCGGGAGCAGAACTCGAGTTCAGCACGCGCCGAGCCGAACTCGAGTTCTGTGCGCCCCGGGCCAAGCTTGAGTTTGGGACCAGACTACTCAAGTTCTGCACGCGGCTGGCCGAACTAGAGCGGGCGGTCATCGGCGCGACTGAATTTCAGCTTGCCACAAGGCAAACTTGAGTTCTCATGGGGACTCGAGTTTGTGTACGGATTAATTTGAATTATTTTCTTTAAATTTCGATCTATGACTTAAGATCCGGCGAACTTGAGATCCATGGTAACTTGAGCTTAGCTGCGACAAAACTGAAGTTCTGGGTATATCGAGGTACATGGCTCGCTATGGGCTCTGAGCCGGCGGTCGTTGAACTGAAGTTCCCGGGAACTCCAGTTCAAATGTCGATAAAGAGCGACGAGAACTTAAGATAACCTTGTCCTATTTCACGGTGCACTGTCGCGCAAGTTGAAACCAGAGCCTCTTAGGCATTACCGCCCATCGTACTAACCAGCCGGAGCGTAGCTCCGGCATATCTTGTATTCCTTCAAAAAATGTCCGCTGGGTTGGAAGAAGATTGATGCAAGGTTACATTAAAGAGCCTCGTAGTATCGCGACTAATAGTTACAACGGAGCAGGCACAGACGAGGATCTCGCGGCTGCGGCAGCACAAACTTGCCATCATCGAGCCCACTGAGCCCAATACCCATTGTGCTTCATGCGCCATGCTCTAGCCCGGCCTCTTCAACACGCGGATGCATCTGGCACTGTGAATGTACCTGCAAAACAGCACCGCCCCTTCCAACTCGAGCTCGCGTCCAAGTTCTCCAAAGAGCCGGATGAGCGCGTGTTACGAGTCCACCAGACTCCCCACGCTCTTGTTCCCCGCCCTTGATCCTCCGAGTCCCCGACTTTAATCTGTCCATGCGAATGCACCCAAACGGCGACTGCGAGTGTACCGGTACCCGGTACATGCCGGCAGCCGCACCCGCCGTGCATGGTCTGTTCCTTGTTCGGCTCGACGCCACGGGTTGACTGTGGCGACAAAGACGAGCGGTGGCCGAGGTCCTTCAGCTGTCGTGCTTTATCTTACTGCATTCGGCCATTCGGAGATTACAGAGTTCTACCAAGCCACTACGCACTCGCATGGGTTAGCAGCCAGACCCCAAAAATGAAACCGGAAATGAAGTGCAGATATGGGAGCCGATGGCCAGATCATGGGAAAAATGGAAGAATGCAAAACAGGTGCAATGTGATACGACGCATCTGCTTGATACACGAGGTATGAGGCTTGCAGACGGTAGGACGGGTGAAGTGCGAGGGAAGGTCAGATCACACCTCCTTTGTGTGGGTGTCGAGCACGCGAAAGTACTTAGTCACCCTGCGTGCTCAGAATGGAGCATCACGGAGCAAGCCGGAGCTAGAAAGCAATTGAGGTCAAATGGAGCGAGGGCCGGGAACGTGGTTGGGAAAGAAAATCTAAATTGAGGTGAATCAGATGGGCAAACATGTACATTGTGATACGAGGCATCTGCTTAATATATGAGGTAAGTACGTGCCGATTGGCTAGAAGCATCGGTGGTAGCATCGCACCGACATGAACATCGTGGCTCTTGGCAACCGACAGCAGTTGGAAAACTCCACCGAGAAGATTCCGGGAATTCCGGTGATACACTATATATTTGCCCAGCCGTTTTGAGGCCAGAATGGCTGGACAAATATATAGGTCAATCGATTCGTGATACGATACTTTTTAAATCGGATCTATCTTTGACGAGGCCGGAATTCGGATAGTCCCGGTGTGACTTGCGAAGAAGTCATCGTGTAGCATGCTGTAACCAGACCTCGAGTTGTGCCACTATCAACCTTGCGTGACGTGAGACTTCTTGTTGACTACGCTGAACTTGAGGCCACCCCGATGTCAATGTTGAATTTGTGTTGGATACAGCAAATGCTCGGTATGTTTTCTGTCTGTCTTCTGACGTAGAGTAACATGTTAGCAGCCTAGAAGACTCAGGAATTGGGCACTGATGCTGGACATGCGAAAGCCATGGCCATGACCTGCCATGATGACTGTCAGCGCCACAGAGTGACGTGAGACCTGGAACTGAGCGGTATTTACCCGTCTTCCAATCTCTGAGTCTGACACTGAGGCTTCACAGTGACACTACACATGTCTGAACCCCCGTTTCCGACCTTGGACGTGGCGGTCCATTCGACGCTGAAGGAAATGCTTGTTGTTCTTTGCCGCATCGACGACCGACTTTCTCCAGCATCGCAAACGGATAACGTGGCGACCTGTTCGTTCTGGGGCTCTTTCATCGAGAAAAAATAATAATAATCTACTCTAGTGGGTGCCGAAGCTAGAAGAACCGTTCAAAGCCTTGGTGCGAATGCGGTCGTTGCAGGTCAGGATCCAATCCTGAACGGTGTACGGCCGTTGTTGATGGTTTTCTGCATAGAACCCATCCCACCTACTGAAGTTCTGCATTCCGCTTCATCCAGTGGGGACGCCTCTGGACCTCTGGGTGGCTCGTCAATTGGCATGTGGCCATTGTTCAAGATATTTTCACCGATTTACGAAGTCAATCAGTGCCCGTTAACATAGTATCCCCTTCGGACTCTGCACAGACTTCTTCCCCCGGAATTCATAACCTCCTCGCATCCATTCTTGGAGTGCTCAAGCGATTTGACGAGGTTGCTATCGAGGAAGCTGATCCGACCCCAAACTCTGGGAAGAAACCAGCAAAAACCTTCAAGCCCAAATGGTTCGGTCTTGACAAGCAGCCGCCTAACCCGGCGCTAGGTAAGTTTCATCTGGATCGCGGCGGCTCCTCTGAGTATCGTGCTAGCAAACACGGACTATCGGTTGAAATATCCGGACGACGCGCCGGGTCACGAGTTGGATGAGAACGCCCGAATTTGGCTGACCTATAACGACGAGGCTAACGCCTACGATACCGACTGGATCAGTGCTCTTGCAGACAGCCTTGATATCTTGCTTGTCTTTGTGAGCCATCTTCTTTGTTGACATATACTTTCTTATATTTAACATACCATATAGGCCGGTCTCTTTTCCGCCGTCCTCACCACCTTTGTTGCCCAGACGTCCCAGGCGCTCGCTTCCCCTCAGCAGGGGAGTACGACCTCATCGCCGTCTGGCAACGACCTTTGGGTCAATGGTCTCTGGTTTACCAGTCTCACCATTGCGCTGTGTGTCGCGCTCTTTGCTGTTCTGGCCAAGCAATGGCTTCGACAATATACGTCCATTATCACTGGTTCGGCTCGCGAACAGGCCCTCATCCGCCAGTTCCGATTCGATGGTCTAATAACGTGGCGTGTTCAAGGGATTGTCGGCATTTTGCCTATCCTGCTACATCTCTCATTGATTCTCTTTCTCGTCGGCCTTATCGTCTTTCTTCATCCTCTCAACGTTGTCATGACGTGGGTGTCGGGTGGCATCACGTTCACAGCTATCGCACTTTACCTCGGGGCGAATCTCCTTCCCATTTTATTCCTCCAATGCCCGTACCGCACAACATTTACTGACATCCTTCATGTTACTTTCGCGTATCTATCTTCATGGAACCTCTTTTTTCGGTACGTCTGACATTTAAACTAAACACACAGAGCAAACTAACCTTCGAACAGCCGCAATGTCGCATCTGATGCTGAGAATCAAGCTTCCTACCAAGACTTGAAGACGAGTGAACGTGCAGCTGCTTGCCCCAAACCTACACCTGACGACCAGACAAAAGAACTCCACTCCTTATCCTGGCTTGCGGAGTCGACATCGAGTGCCTCTGCCAAAGAGCTCATCTTCTGGTCACTTGGGGCATTCATGCCCTCCGCTCATCTGGATCTTCAAAGACTCAACCTGAGGCACCCTTTCTACAGTGCTTTGCAGCCTGAGTCTCTCAAGGAAGAGGGCCAGCCATTCCGTGAGTCCATCGGCGTGGATACATCCTGGCGTCGGGCAGTCCACATGTACTGTGAGGCCCATCGCGACGAGCCACATATCTTGGAACGGATGTGCAGGTCGTTGCTCCCGCAGGGACTACTTCTATCCCTTCAGGACTCCTTTATCGAAGGCCGGATGTTGGTGCATAACCTTCAGCTCGCTCTCACTGCGATGGGCACCGGAATTGCCAGACATGTTCAGTTCCAATATGGAGGACGACGCATTAGGCTCGAAGCCTTCGACTATATTGACTGGCTCTTGGTTACGCACGATGAGGACGTCGACTTCATTGCCGAATTTCGTCGGGTGCAGTTACCTCGTGCCGTTTGGCGCAGATTGCTAGAACACAATACAGTTGCATTATCGTCGTTGCCAGGTGCTCTTGTTGTCGATCTTGCTTTTCTCCGTGACCCTCGATTCCCCAGTTACTACGATCATGACTTCCCATCAGCCTCGCCATACCCCGTTGTGCTGGAAGAGGCAGTCCAGATAGATGAGGCTGTGGAGCTTCTTTGCGGCAGCTCTGTGACGAGCGAGGACTTCCATAGCGAACAGTTACGTCGTCGCACGGTAGCGGTCAGGAAAGGCTGGTTAAACCCGTCGGAGGTTGGCACGATCCCACCTCCTCGCGGGGACATGACACTGGCCGCTGTGCAACGCGTTAATGATACCGAGCACGAAATTGTTCCGGTGAAAGTCACCTACGTGCGACGCGGAGACAGGAACTTCCGCAACGGTTTCGAATTGCGTGTCACTGACCGAGGAACGACTTATATCGACCACGACGGGGAGGAGCTGCATTCGCTGGATCACATACCTGAGCTGGTCAAAGCTCCCATCCCGATCCCGACCTTAGAAACCAGCGGGCGGCGGCGCGGCGCTTCCACGGGAATGGCTTACAGCATTCGCTACAGGCGAGAGGGACGGTTCGTGGTGGAATATCCCTTAACATCGGTCTTACCAGATGGCTGGGAGTGCCGCATAGCAAATGACGGCAGACCTTACTATCTGGACCACAACACATGCACCACTTCATGGAATCCTCCAAATTTACAGACCGAGGAACCCAACCTGGGGGACAGCGCTGTGTCCGAGCAAATGGGCGCGGTGCGACATGGGGAAGAATCGAGCATGGCGAGGACTCGGGACAATTCTCCTGACAGAGAGAGCGAGAAAGGTTCCAATAGTGATTCAGGCAGGATCCAGGGCAAGAATAGGGAGAGGGCGGATGCGGAGGATGATGCAAAAGTGGTGAGAGAGAGGAAGGACTCGGAAGAATCATGCCTATGAGTTTCGTCTGTATCACTACGTTCCATTCCCCCCTAACCTCAGACTGAGTCTAGGTACCTATGAACAGCTACACTGAGTTTGAAATGTTTCCTTTTCTGCTGTTCTGGTCTCAATTCAACTTAGTTGGAAAAATTTAAAAGATAAGGCATGGTCTAAATATCATATCCTCGAAATCTGTCTCTTCACAATTTCCAGAAAGTCCACATGTGTTGAGTTCTGAAGCCTCAATTTTTAGTGAGAAATGATGGAAGTAGACAGCCACCATGATGCCGATGATCAGCACCAGCCAAAATTTCAAACTCCGGGGTCAGCCCTTTGGCATGTCCCGAATCGTACCAGCCTGCCTATGGCAACGTGCTTGCCACATTTGTTGCTCAGGTAACGAGCCTAGGCAGAGCCCACTAACTGGTTGCAGCTCAAATCCATTCTTGAGCCAACTGCAACTTCAATTTGAATTCAGTGGGGTTATTCAAGTTCTGAGAAATCTCACAGACCTTAGCCAAAAGTATAGAGACCGATTCCAGGTCTATTGAATGGGGAAAAGTTCTATGGCTCAGATACTGGAGAAACAGAATTGTTCAAACCTAAAAGTGAAAATTTGGCCGGGCGCTGCGTTTCACTATGGCACCTGAGGACCCACTACCTAAAGTTAGTGGGCATGATTGAAATTCGGTTTTATGGCTTTCTCAGACAGGTTCCGGGCAAAGCCGAGGCATCAGTGATGCATGATCTGGTAGGTAATCGAGATTGGGATTTACGGGTGGGAGACCTGGAACCTAAAACGGTACCAGGAACAAGATGAAGAGCAAGTTGAGACCTCGACTTATGTCTGTGCATCTGAGTCTAGGAATGTGCACACACCTACACTCACTGGGTCTGTCACTCGCTCACGTTTGCTTAAGCAAATTGCATTGAGATGTCCGGGCCTGCGTACTGCTGTTTGCGGTACTTAGGGTGCGGCTCGTTTTATTTTATTTTTGATGCTTTTCGATGAGAACAGTAATTCGGAGCTCAATTCTGGACCATTTGCCTTGAAAATATGTTCATTTTCTCCGCAATGAAAATGCGGAGGGCATAACCACCTTAAATTGGACTTTTTAGTGCAGAATGGTTGGCATGATAGCTATAGGTATCTGATTGACCTCGAAATTTGAGAGGATGGTCTTGGTTGTATTATGGATGGCTAGAAATGCCGGTGTTTTCATTGTGTGCTTTATTTTGCCAGTATTCTACATTCTCACTTGTTGGGTGGGGCCACCGCAGTGTGCGTGGCGTGCCTCGTACTTCTGGTTTTTTCTTCCTTTTTGTTCTCAAATTTAACACTGTGTATGCTAATATTGTGATGTTTTCATCGTAACAGACCTCCTCCACAATGAACTTGGACTCCGTATTACGCCGATTACTGCCCCTGCTACATGCGGACAACCATCGAGTATACGTACGCAACGGCAAATAAGGAGTGGATTCAAAGCGAACATTGATGGAGACCACCCAAACGAACCCTGCCTCTTTTTCGTTTTCATTTGGGTCCGCGAGGGATTTGGCGTGGGGGCCCTTCGTTCCGCCATTACACATTCTTAATTGCGCCACCCATTAATTATTTGTGGTGATTTGTTCTGCTTTATGTACTAAGACAAAATCTTGCCTGAGACTGGTGATCATGGAGTTGATCGCTTCGCCTGGCACGAGCCTTGCACGCTCTCTTCCTCCCACTACTGCTTTCTTCCATCGTCACCTTTCGCTTCACATCACCGCTGGCAAGTTACACCTTGCGGTGCGACACCTCCTCGCCCGTCCGTCCTCCACCATAAATTTCCTGCTTTGCATCAGGAAAATCCCCCACAGGTATTTAGCAGGAACTCTCCAGAGTTGTTGGATGTTCTGAACATTTCTCAAATTTTATTCAAAATTGTGAGAATGGAAGAACCAAACAGTCCCAAAAAAAATGGTACAATTGTTGCACATTTTCAACACATTTTGTCAACAAATGTCGTGCATTGTAGGATGTTTTCTCCCAATTGTTGTGGTTTGCTCAGATTTCACTCCATGTTTTACAAGAAAGCAATGTATTATAGCACGTTCCGGTGATCAGGTATAATAGAACAGGCGATGTGATTATAGTAAGGTGGGTCAGTGGAGTATGAACTATATACGCTTGCGATGTAACTAGGAGATCATAGATGATTGTCATAGTGAGTGCCGTAGTGATTATACCAGTTAAAGGCCAACGACTGCGAGGGCCTCAATGGCAATGGGCCTCGCAGAGACCGCAGCAAGACAGCTGCCTTGACTAAGCATTGGGGTTAGAATATGATCAGCCTAAAGAAAACGCGCACATTAGAAAAGTGAATAGGTCCTCTAGCATAGTTGAATTACCATCAAATTTGGTCGAGATATGGTACCTGGTGCGATATTTGCTGAGCGGCGCGTGAACCTGACACCAATGAGCACGGCTCAAAAAAAGATTTCAAGAAGAACATAGTAATGCCGTGCCCGGGATGGCAACCATTAACCGAGCATATTTCTGAGCCAGCGATGGTGTGCCCTGGAAAAACACATTCAAGAAGGTTGTCATAATCCCCTCCGCCATCTATGCAGAGTCCTTCTGAACGACATCGGCCTGCTGGACAAAATAAGCAATGTACGTGATTTGAAAGGGGAATACGTACACCCGGTTGGCCAGTTTTGGGATCAATCGCCTGAGTATAAACCCGTCAGACAAGGACAAGGACAAAATAAACGACTCACACCCGGTACAAGCACATGTGTATATCACATGCCCTCAAGTAGAAACTGAACGCGAGCCTCGATGTTCTTTTGCAGGCCGTAATTGGTTACGACAATCGCGTTCGCAGCAAGCGCTGATGCGCCCCTGAAGCTATACAGTCCACATCAGATGATGGAGCCCATGGAGAAAATAACGTACCACCGGTGCTAACAAATCGACGTAGCGGGGGTCCGTAAGCAGCTCTTCTTTAATATGGTCAAACTGGTGACTGTGTGCAGCGTTGACCAATCCACGAGAAAAAAATCGACTGCGAGTTAGCCGGTCTTCTCAACACGAGGACGTACCAACATTATGCTGAGCTTTCGTTTTGGCTACACGAGACGCTGTAACAATCACCATGAGGCATAACCAACGTGGATACAGGCCGATGGGAGAACATACGACGATCCCCAGAAGCGTCAGCTTGCGACCCAGAAGCTTCATCTTGGGGCAGGCCAGGAGGCTCGTGCGTAGTTTGAGTGGGATGGCTCTTCGTGGATCTTGACGTGGCTGACGTGGCTGACAGATAGGTCAGAGGAACTTCTTGCTGATACGGTATGGCACTGACCAAGATTTAAGCTGGGGACGGGATCGTGACATAGGACTGGAGGAAACGGTAAAAAACAAGTGTGAAGAAAAGCGGGGACTTGGTGGTATGAAGGTAAAGGCGGAAATGCTCATATCGCACCATTTTTTACTAACCGCTGTCATAAGTGACACACTAGCCGCTGCCACGGAAAATTATACACGTCAAACCTGGTTGTCGTAATCAGCATGGGCGTCATGTTGGAGGTAGATTTGACACTGTCTTGGTTAATGATTGTACCGGGAACCACGCTGGCGTGGCGGGTGAGCAATTTTACAAGTTTGTTATTTTTTTCTACATGCTCCGATTCAGTCTCTGAAGGTTATCCTGTCAGCCGCACTCGGGTGGTTTTCAAATTGTCGTGCCAGACTTCGGGTTATCTTTTCCAAGATGCATGTCCTCCAGAACATCTTGCATATGTGGAGCCGCCCACTGGAGCGGTTCACTCCTTTCCCGAGACATCCAGAGCCCAACCATTCAATGTATAAAATCATTAATCTCGAGACCACAGGAGTGGGTGACTAGCATTATACCTGTGGAAAACATTCAACAAAGTATTATCTATTCCCTCAGTCCAGTCGTTCCACGGGATTGGACAGGCCAAAATGTGTTGAACCTAGCGACCAAGTTTTATGTCGGTCCGTGGTCCGATCAAAATCCATATATCACTGTGAAATAGATTCGTTAAAGCCATTTCATGTTCTTATATTGGTCTTGTACCGAAACATGCGGTTGAGCGAGACATTCACCAGACCGGCACGCGGTCCGAGAATCACAGCCACTGATCTAAATCAATGTTGATCAAATGTAACATTTGCGAGCAAATTGTCCAACATTCTTTGACATTTGTTTGCAATTCAACTCTTTGTAAGATTGTTCACAAATCGTGAGACTTTTCTCACAATTTCGATTGGGGGTTTTTCCTGATGTGCACGACCCACACGACCGCGGGATGCACGAGCCACTGTAACGCTGCACAGCTGACAAAGCTGCAGAAATATTTGTCCCTCTGAACGATTGTGTAGGTTCACTTTCGCCCTGTCAGAGTCGGGGCGACATCGCCCTGAGCCAGTGCTATTTGATAAAAGTTAAACCACTCGAAATTCTAAAATTGAGACACTGCTGCGGCAGCGGGTCCTATCTGTATAATCCCGGAATGTGGCGCCGCATTCTGGGATTATGTAGATAGGGCGTGTTGAGTGGTACTCGCCCCCGCAAACCAGGTCAAATATCTTGTGGGAAGCAGTAAGATCTTTTCGCTACCAGAATTCATCGAAATGAGCCAGGCCTTTTGGCATTCACAGCCTTGAGAACCCGTCACCGTCGCGTTCCGTCAGCAGCCGTCATTTCGACGGCCGTCGACCAAGAAGTCCGTCCTGTCGCCGTCCCGTTATTTTTCTGTGGAAAGCTGCGACGGAACGGGTCGGCTACCCGTCGTACGGAACCTGTAGAACCGACGCGACGGGCACGGCGTGCAGCCCTATTTCTGCGTTTGCAATGGACCAGTGGGCGGACATCGGACTCTGGAATAAGTTGCGTTATCGAGCATGCTGAAGAATACATTTAACAGAATTATTTGCAGCGGACCAGACATCGGACTTGCCGTTGAGAAGGTGGCCTAGAGTCAATCACTTGTACAAGAATACAGAACTTATAGGCATGAGAGAAGAAGAAATAAAATTGAATATCTTTGAACGCAGGATTCACGACTACGGCCATGAGCAATGACAAAAAATCGGTGTCCATTCCATAGACCGCTGAAATTGAATGGGGAGGACTTGACCATCGGGCGATCGTTTTCGACACATTCGACACAGAAGAAACGGGGACCTGAAATTTGTCCATCCGGCATAGGAATCTGACGTCAGTGTCATAAATGGGAGGAAGATATATGTGTGCCACTACCAGCGAGTGTTGCGTACCAGGAAACCTAAACCGCACATCTTCAACTCGTCAAACATGAAATGAATTCAAACATGAGGGGTTTTGAGCAGCGAAGGATTATAGATGAGGAGAGACTACTGTCTGGCGGAATGGGACTGGCAGCACTTCTCCAGAAGTTTGCATTGAGGAACCGGCTGCATTCGTGGTGAATTTTGGGTGTGCCCAGATCAAAGTGGTATAGCCGCCATTTTGGGTACGAGAAGCGGTAAAGGTAGAGGGGCCGTTTCAGAGTTCACAATCTGCTGCGCGATAGAGCCCATTTCATTACGAAGAAGGTGAAAATCTGGGACGGAAACGTGGAACGTAGGTGAATCTGGTGTAAGGAGATCGGCTGGACGGAAAGGTGTACCGACGACATCAATATTTTCAACATTACCTCTTTTCCTCAAGCTCGAGTTTGGGGAGGATTGTCACAACAAAGGATTCCAAGAGAACGCAACCAAAGAACAAATTTCAAATCGAGAAATCGAGAGACCCTCCAGACCAGCAGGTCTACCAAATTCGACGCAAACCAAGCAGAAACAAAGTATCGAATGGTTAAGTGAGTGTGATGCTTGTAGTTGGGAGCGGAGAGTGTTTTACCACTGTCGGTCGAAGAGAGTCCAGCGAGAAACAATCCAGCGGGCAAAGAAAAACAGTAGGAAGGAAATCCGACTGAAGGAAATGCAGCACAGGACATGGACCGCTCCACGGAGAGAATTGATGAAAGGACGAAATTGGCATTGCGCGCTCATTTCAAAATTTGATAACACAAGGAAAAAATTCATTCTCGAATGTCTTTCAGTTCGAAGTGCAGACCTCGTTCCCGATAGACGCTGAAGAGCAGCGACAGATCTTCGGCGACTCAACCTTCTCTAATGCAGAGCGCCCAGTGGATGCAGAAACCGAGCCAAAGAGAATTATCCGGGATCCCGCCATTTTCAGTGCCATTTTCCAGATTTTTCAAGCAGAACGTTGGAAATTAACAGTTGAGATGCCAAAGAGTTGGCTGGACGAGGAACTGGCTCCATAAGACACACGCGGAGAGTTGCTACCATCGCCACGATGGTCCGGAGAAAGGGGCAGTGTTTGGCCGCGTTTGCTAGATTTCCTTTTCCAGGCTCTCCTTCCTCCTTCATCCTCAAGTTTGGCTTGCTCGACGAGCGAGTTCCTGACGAAAGAACCTGGCAATCGTTCCCAGCGATATCGGTACCGCTATCGGGCCTGGTAGACCTCGGTGGTCAACAAGAATCGTCGTTTGCCGCGCCCTACTAGTAGAACCAGGACGTCCATTTCATTTTATTGCGTATCAAGCCGTCTGCTGGTCTCGCTGTACCCCACGCTGCATCCCTGTACCCCCTTTCATTGAACGCCGTGCGCCTGTAACTGGAGAATCTCAAAGGCGGAGCCCCTCTTAAGGTCGAGTTATCTGGGTCTGATCACTCGTGACTCGCGGAGGTGCGTGCGCTTCGCCTTCTAATTTTTCGCCTTTTCTGACGTTACATTGTAGAACTGCGCCCCTGCGGGATCTTCCACCTCCTTTGGCTAACGTCACGTCTGCGTTGGGAGCATAATGATCATCGCTATTCAAGTCTGTCTTCTACCCCGCGATATGCCCTGCTTCACGCTGATCTCCCTTCCAGCTCGTCTGGACTTACCACACCTTTGTGCGCTCCACAGCTGTCGCTCCTCTGCACCGTTCGCTGCCAGCTATGCATGCTTTGTTATCGTCCTGCCCATATGCTGCTACGCACACGTCACCGGCGATGACCGGAGCCACAGCTCATGCATTGTCAACCGGCCCACGACGTCCACATGCTCTTCGCCTACAATGGACTTCCCGTGCGAGGTACGGTCGCCGTTCCTGTCTTCCTTCATCTCTTAATTTCGAAGCTCCTTCGAAGCTGTATCTCGGATTGTGTGCGAATACTAACAATTTCGCCGGTAACTGTTACCGCTATCTGCACCATACCCCGTGCCTTGCGTTCCCGGACGTCGAAGAATACATCGTCTTGGTCGCGGTCGTTGCCTCAGCCGAGGTTTGGTGCTCGATGCGGCCTTCCGCACGGGCGACGCTCTCGTGTAACCTGTCCTCGAGTATCCAGTGCTACTGGCTCTTCCCAGGCACGTTGATTTCCCCTTCCGTTCCTTCGCCTTCTTTCTTCGTCACTGACATTGCGCCAGCGACTCGCCCCATCAATAGATAAGACATCTGACGCGGTGCTCGCTGCTGCTTATGGGCGACGAGACTTCATGTACGTCACACCCTCCCGCTGCTCCCTTTCCCGGATACTCCTCATTCTTACTGACCGACTCCTTCGCTCGCAGACGAGATACCACGCCGCTCTGACTCCGCGCTCGCCCCCGAGCTGTCCTTACGCCCTGCGCCGGCAGCGGGTGTTCATGAGCGACATGGATGTCTTGCTCGTCGCCCATGCGTGTGCTGGAAGCGAGTGGCGGGGGCAGTGCGATGGCGACGCGACGCGACATGGTACTAGGATGCTTACGTGGCATGCTCCCTGCGGCGGCGTAAGGAGTCACTCGATCCCTTACCTGGGACGCAGTGCAGGATGGAAGGATGGAGATGCTGCGCGCGAAGGTCAGGGGCGGGATGGATGCAGTCTGCGTGTTTGGCGGAGATGGAGGCACCGCACTCGCCCTCCCCCACCGCCCGCAAATCCGACGCCAATCCCTCCTCCTCCCTCCAACTCCAAATCGACGTCGAGCAAAGCCGACACTAGTGCGACCACTAAATCCCACGGTGGCGGCAACAAGATGAGTCTTTTCGAGAAAGCACACCGATATCTCCTCGATGACGATGCGAATCCCAATCGCAGCAGCGAAGAGATCTAGATTATGGGTGTGAGGCTGCTGGGGTGGGGCGTGCAGGATGAGCCGCGCGTGGCCCCGTCGGCGGCAGATACGTCCAGTTCGGGCCATTCGCATTCGCTTCACCACGCCGGGAACGACGGTCCACAAGCAAGAGCCACTCCTCTGCCTTGTATTTCGCGTCTTCAATGGATTATCGTCCTCGGTCGGGGCACGCGTTGTCTCCCGCGGCCACGGAGGCGAGGCTCTTGTTTTGTCTCGTTTCGTTTCCATCCTCGGCTTTCGCGTCCTCTTTCGCGTCCCTGCCGCCCCCTTGCTTTTTTTCGGGAGCGGCCCGGCTACCCGACCAGCCTTACCTTCCATATACGGAATTGACTTTCCATGTTATTTCTCTGAAATAGCAGGGACGTAGCGCTAGGCGCCCCGGGAAGTGGTTAATGGCCTGTCCGTGCACCCGGGGCTGCGGTGGTTAGGAGAGACGGGTCATCTTGGGCGATGATGATTTTGGTCGTGGGGCCATTTCCGAGACTTACGATCTCGAAATTGGATGGCAACATTGCTTAGCGTGCACAGGAGCAGCAGGGCATGAGGTCTGGGAGTCACCAGCCGCCGCCTTTCAGCGGTTGGAGGTGATGCGGGATGACGATCTTGGCTGGATGCGGGGTGGTGGACTCGGGGACATTCCCGCGAAAGCGAAATGGTGTAACCAGGACATGATCGGTTTCTTAATCGAGCTGCGCTCGCGCGTCCGCACCGAGCAGCTCCAGTCTACGGTTAGGCACGTTACCGAGGGGTGCGCGGGAGACTTCGCGCCGGCGAACACTGTGGCGGACACGCCGCTGTTCCGCTCAACCCGGTTATGTTGCTTGGGGCGGAGTGGGTGGGCCTCAGGTGGGACGGAGGTGTGTGTCTTTAGTTCGTTCTTATCGTGCGCTCGTACTGACTTGCGCCCACAGTTACCTCGGCACAATCTTCGCGACCCCACCGGCCACAGACATAACCAGCCGCGGACGATGACAAGTAGGATTGAACAGTAGCTTGGATCCGGTGGAGGCGGAGGAGCTTGGTGTGGATGACTTCGATGTATGGAGCGCGTTGCATACCCCCTCGAGGACGCCGCACGCCGTGTCCAGCTCCTCACACATTGCAACGGCCCAATTGTTCCACACTCACCAACCCGACTCAACTTCCACGACACACTCCACTTCGACAGCAGCGCGGGTGGGCGCAATGGCCGATGGGCACGGTGCGGGTAGGATGGCCGGTGAGCAGTGGGGCTACGTGGCGAGGGCTCTGGGGGTGCGTTTGCTACATTCTCCAATGAAATCACTTTACGAGTATAATGGGTCGTAAGCATGACAATTACTGACGGGGATTGTTCAGCCTGAGCTCCGTTGCAAGTAGGTTCTATATATATAAAGCTGCTTAGTGTCCGCATTACTCAGCCTCAATAAATTGTGGTCATAAAAGACCCGGGGGGTCAAACTAGCTGAGACTCACCCAAAATGACTGCTACGAACCTTCTGCAACTCGAAAGAGCCCAGGCTTTCATCTCCGCGCTAAGCAACTTCGACTGCGACACCATCACCCCCATTTTATCGCCTGAATTTACACATCGGATATTTCCGCTTTCGTTGGGGGGGAATGGGAAAGCTGTGCGGAACAAAGACGAGTTTCTGGATCTGCTGAGAAGCGTGAGCAGCATGATAACGAGTCTAAATGTAGGTTTTTCAAACTCTCCTATTCCCATTGACCCGAACACATTTATTGAATCTCGGTCTCTTTAGTTCCAGACCCCACTGGATATTATCCAGGCGCAGGACGTTGTTATATTCCACGTATGTCTGATTACCTTCCACCATTCCCGAGCTCGCCTGACGCGCGCCAAAGTTGCTGGCGGACGGGAAAACCAAGAACGGCAAGGAGTACAAAAACGAATACATGTTCACGATCCGCTTTGACGGCGAGCAGATCCACGGCGTGCGGGAGTTCATGGATTCACAGTATGTCACTGTCGCACTGGCTGAGCTGGCATGATGTGCTGTGCATTCGCAAAGTGTACACCATAGCAGCTGAATAACATGATTACATTGGATGTTATTATTATGTTAATAGATCAAATTTACGATATCTGCACTGGTACTGAGTCAACAACAAGCAGAATGTCCGTTCTTGATGAGTACAGTAAGTAAGCTTATACTCTGGTGTATGTAAGGGTGTTGGAAGGCAGCTTCCACATGGTGCCTGATATGGCGCTGGGGCGGCGAGCCAGGGTAGGGTAGTTCAAGTTGACGGTGGCCATTTGCCAGTTGATGCAATACTGGGGCAAACCATGTCCAGGTCAAGACGAAAGGGAAACATGGGCAACATAACACTAGATTCCACATTTTTCATAACATGTCTTCAAAATCCCATATTTTCCCCATATTAGCTGTTTTCCGAACCGGAGCCGGTTCGCTGGGTAAGTATATTAGGCCTGGGCTGGACGGCAGAGGATTAGAGATTAATCTTAGCTACTCATAGCAGCCACATAGTTTTACTACTATTAGTCGGGAGGATTATGCTTGTAATAGTAGGTACGATTAATCGCCATCACTGATAAGACTGAGAATGCTGCATGAGGTTTGTGTTAGAGTTTGAACAGATTGGACTAAGTAGCAAGCTGCTGACAGATATATTATGGATGCAATGAACGGCGCGCCGAGCAGGTATCCTGTGAGGCTGTCGTTGACCCATTCCTGGAGTGCACCAATGCAAATGCCGTCTGCGCGACGTATGACGAGTGCAGCCTGGTCGAGACTCGTCGAGAACGTCCCAAAGGTGAGAGAGAGCGTGAAGACGGCGTCGCAGGGAATCGTATACACTTAAAGCCGTGATATCAAGCCGGCACGCCAAAAATACGATAGACGCCGAACAAGCGCCCAACGGACACCGTATCCCCGCAGTAGGCAGGTCGGTGGTGTATACCTTGGTGCAGCCTGCTAATGCTGTTATTGATAAGAAGCTCACAAGATGATGCGCCATCTCTTCAACATATCCGCGGAGTTGAGGATCTATACAGGACTTTAAATTGCGTGGACGACTAGAACCCGAGAGAAGACCAATCCCCGCACTACTCGTCCAGCAACTCAAACCATTCTGTGAATAATAAGCACAATCCCGCGCTGTTGAGAAGAAATAAAAATACTTCGTTTCAACATCGCCCTCTCCGCCAAGCCCGGCACCACACACTCACACATGGAATCCTTCACCACCCCGTCTGTCTGCCTCATCGTGCCCTGAAAAATATCATACGTCAACTTCTCACTCTGCCGATAGTTCCGCATTTTCAACATTCTCGCGGGCCGATTAAACAGCCCCAATTTCCTCTCGGGCTGTACCAGCAGCAGCGGGCTATTCACGTCCCCGCCCATCCCCATCTCCCGTCCGATGGAGCTGCTGCCCCCAGCGGATCGCGGGGAGCCGTTCCCTCGTACAGGTCTGCATATTTCCAGACGCGTTTGTGTTCCACTTTTGCGATGCAGGATTTGAGAGAGTCGACGGTGGCGGGTGGGGTTATATGTGCGCACTCGATGCGGCCGAGGGCGGTGTGAACGGAGTCGAACGCGGCGGATGATTGGGTCTCGCCGTCACGCTTGTAGAGACGGTAGTAAACTGCCCGTAGCTGGTTAAATCGTGTGTGTGAGTTGAGATAGAAAACACATCGTATCTGTCGAGCGGAATCTCGCGACTCGCAAAGTCTTCGACCTCTGGTCGCGCCTTTCTCTCCTCAACGCTGAGCTCCTCGAGGAAAACAACCGCAAGCGGGTTGTCAGAGCTCGCGCCGTGCCTCCCATCCCCCGTCAACACAACCGCTGCGTCGTCTCTCATCGGCTCCGAGTCGTACATGCTCGCGTAGATCTGCCTCCATCTTGTCAAGGTGATGAACGCAGAGTCGGGCGTAGAGCTGGGCAGGCTAATTGTCGAGGTGATGGATTGGTAGGGACTGGGTGGGCTGGGACTGGATGGTTAATAAAGTTACTTGGACAAACTAACTTGGCCTGCCAAAACTAACTTTACTTTACTTTACTTATGGCAGGCAAGTAAAGTAAAGTTAGCAAAAGTAACTTGTAAGTAACTTATAAGTAACTCGAGGAAATAAAAGTAACTTACCAGTTGCTTTGGGAGCACCTATCTATCTAATCCCAGAATTTGGCGCCAAATTCTGGGATTAGATAGATAGGCAAACAAAGAAGGGTGAAAAAAATGATAAATATCACAGCATGCACCGACTCGCCTATTTACGTCCCCAATGGTGCCTTCGCAGGTGTCCCATGCACCTCTGAGAACATCAGGATTTGTTGTACGGTAGGATTCGTGGGGACCTAAGAAGCCCTCGCGAAAAGTGCAACGAGTTGGAGGGGGCCAAGATAGGCGAGAGGAAGTCAGGTAATTGGAGAATATTGGGAGGTGCTGTGTATAAGAAAGAAAAGCGAGGAGACGTTGGCGTCACCGACAGTATGTGTGAAGAGAAGAACGAACAACGAGAATGAGGTGAATTCTCTACCATGTGGGAAAAATCGAAACCCGATGGAATCAAAAGGAAAAACTGAAATACGTAGCAAGAGAACCCACCGCACCGCGTCGTCGCCATCTCTGAACGCGAGATTATTTCGCCCGACGGGGTGGGGCACTGCAAGATACCCGCCAGAGGAGATCGTTCATATGCGTGGATTCGCCGGGCAGATACTAGATTGAATTGAGTGTGTATACCAATGTATAAAGGAGATAAATAATTGCGATCAGAAAGTGGGATGCAGGAAAGATAGAAGGAAGTTCCGTCGTTCTGCGGGCCTTTTGTCACATACACGCGTCCTCAATACAGGTATGAGAGATTCGAAAGGCAATGCGGAAGGAAACGACACGGACCAACATTCTTTCATTGAGATTCACCTCAATGAGTGGAGTTCACAACCGTTGACGACCATGCGCGGGCTTTTCGGGCCAGTGGACACAGTCCAGCAGTAAATGTGAGCTGTTGGCAGAGCCGTCTCATTGAAGTGGAGATCGAGAACGAACACGTTGTCAGTTTTGGGATTCCGATTATTCATAGAAGGACAAGAATTTGAAGAAGGAAACTTAGCTTGGGTCGGAGGTTGGATGGATGAATGGGATTTCAAATCGTGAAATGTTGTGCTTGGTCAGGAACCTCAAGGATGTAAATGAATGTAGATTCTATTAACGGAATTAAAGCATTACGGACCTAGTCTCCCCTGAACATACGCTTTAACAAAAGAAGCCTGTACCTCTGTTGTTGAGAGACGGACCTCGTCGAGGATCAGCGAAGCCATGCGACATTAGGGCTGGCCACCGTAACCGTGTGGCACGGAATACGGGTACCGTAATACGGTCGCGGTGCCGTGTCGTGTGCGACTTTGAGACCCCAAATCCGGTGTGTTTATATCCAGCCAAATAAAGAGCTCAGTGGTTTTTACGAACCGTATTCATAATTACGTAACTAAAGAAGTCCAGTCCGTGTAGATTTTGTCTGCCAAACCAAGATTTACACCCCGTTTACGGTCAAAACGGACGGTCCGGAAGGTCACGGTCTGATTTTTGGCCGTACTGTCAACGTCAAAATCTACACGGTTACGGTCCGTAAATTTACGGCCGTGACCGTATACGGACGGTGCCCAGCCCTATGCGACGTTAGACTGGAAGAAATCAAGGCAGGTGAGGAAATCTGAGCTCCTTCCGAATCAAAAGCAGCCAAAGATCGTCCATTGTTGAAATACTCGAGAAATGTCGGGCCCGAGTCTTGCAGAAAGATAATACCTAACGTTAGTATTCCGAGGTCCAAACGTGTCATCATCAGTGATGGCCCTAGGGGCCCTATTTTGCACACCGGGACCTGACAGGGCCCTCAGAGGCCCTATTGCCCTATTGTGAGGGCCGGAAGAGAGGGCCTTCACGTCCCAAAAAGGAAACTTTCAATAATTAATATTCTGGCTAGTCTAGCCAACGTACTCATCCTCGGAGTCAATCTCGACAGCACCATCGTCAGGAATCTTATCTTCTTCGGCATCAGCAGCAGTACTAGTGTTTTGAGCATCGCGCTCAGCCTGCGCCTCAATCCAAGGGGCTCCGGAGATAAGAAATTTCCTAATATAGGGCAGGGGGGGGGTCCCTCTGGGTTGTGAAAAACAAAATTCATACCAAATTTTGTAACTTGGTCGGGGTGCATTTTCCAGCTAGAATTTGTGTTTTGAACACTTTTCATTTTTTCCAACAATGGAGGTATCTAAGATAAGTTTGCGCTGTGTGGCACTGTTGATTCGAGGGGATATAGCTGTCAGATCAAATTTCAATTTAACCCTCGCCAAACCCCCACGTCGCAAGCCATGGACACGTCAAAGAAGCCCTCAGGCTTAAAAAGCACCTATCAACCGTGAGTCTTTTCTTGTACCCCTATATCCGACCATGTACTCACGCCATAATAGTTTTCACTCTTCGAGTCAACGCAGCCTTCTGGGTCACCTGCGCCAAGCAACGAAGCAAATGACTCGGACCTGAGTCTGGTCCAGGGCGTGACCCCACTCGTCTTACACCCAACACAGTCTGGGAGTGTCACAAGTGCAGGAAGCCCGGCGAAGATAGAAAGTTGATAAAAAGTACTTACTAAGCGCTCAGTTGTTATATTATCGCGTCTTATTTGTGGAGGTCAACTGGCTCTCAAAAACTTTATGCTATCAGGATATCAACCTATTGAGCATTTGGTACATATTCTATGTAACTTGTGGCGCAACAGTACTCTGAATAGTTGGATCGCTTGCTGCCGATGTCGTGCCGATGCATCAGAACGTTTGATGGCTTCCTAAAATGGGAATTTCCTTCTCTGGGGGGGGTGGGTGGTCCTCGATTTCGCCGAAAAACAAAATTCGAGGTGTAGTGTGATTTTCGGGGATCGGTTCCCCCTTGCCTCAATCTCAGCACGTGTTGGACGTGGAGGAGGCGCGCGGGTCACGGTGACTAAGCCGTTGGATCAGATAAGATAACAAAAGAGGGCCCTCAGAGGGCCCTCGCGACAACGGGCCATTCGACAGGGCCCTGCATGAGGGCCGAGAGGGTCCTATCACGTAATTATTTCATAACGGAAATTTGGAGAGAGCCAAAAATGGCTGGAGCCTTGAAACATGTTTTCTTAGAGCTGTAATGTCCCAGTTTGCGTCTTTGAGGTTGCTGGAATATACTTTTGGATGGCTCAACTCAATGGGGCAATCTATCTGGGATAGGGGCCAGTCACCTGTGAGGCTTGGATTCGGGTCTCTGTGGAACTCTCACCCAAAAAAGAGTGTACATACAGCATAAAATGTATTCAGGGAACATGAATTGACAGGTAAACAAAATTTGGAAGGGCTTACGAGCGTATACCACCGCTCTTGAGAGGCACATACCGTGTGAAAAACGCATCAAATTTTGATAGCGCAATGGTGCGGTTCCATGGCCGCATTTACGCCCAGACCCTCATGACAGGGTTCCCAAATTGGGATGTCATGAGGGTATGGTTTAGCCGAGACTACGTAGTACCGTAACTACGTACCGCTACAGAACACTACAGATCAATACGTAATGTGGGACCTTCGCTACAAATGGACCCTGCTTTTGCTGATGATGGCATTTTCCTTGATTCTTTACTTATGAAACTCTCACCTTCTATAGTCCATTTTTGATTCTCCACCTCCCTAAGGACAATTTCACTATAAAATTTCTCCCAATACTTTGCTATGGATGTTTCAAAAGTGGTATGTTTTTTTGGCGACAAATGCGACCGGCTTTCCCACGCTAAATCAGGCGACAAGGCGACAACTTTGATTTTGATCCCATCAAAGACTAAAATTCCAGCCAAAATGATATCATCGCACTAACTTTCCGGCGGCAACCCATGTCCCGCCGCTTTAGCTATGTCGCCTCGTCACCAATGTCGCCCTGTTTCCTGACCCATGTCGCCCGGCCCGCTCGTCCATGTCGCCTGTCCCTGCCAAGCTGTATCGCCTTGTCGCTGCCTTGTCGCCGCGCCCGCTCAGTCGTGTCGCCACACCCGGCCTTGTCGCCCGTGCCGCTCAGCCGTGTAGCCCGTGCCCGAAGCTCTGTCTCCCGCACACGGTCGCCTGCGCTGGCCCAGCTGTGTCGCTGGCGCCTCCCAAGCCATGTCACCCCGCCCAAAGCCGTGTCGCCTTGTCGCCCGCACCCGCCCAGCCGTGTCGCCCGCGCCTCCGAACCCATGTCGCCATGCCCAAAATGGTGTTGCCCCGCCCGTACTCGCCTATGCCTGCCCCCGCTTAGCCGCGTTGCCCGCACCGGCTCAGCCATGTCGCCTGCGCCTGCCAAGCCATGTCGCCATGCCCCTAACCGTGTCGCCCACGCCCATGCGCGTGCCTCCTTAGCCATGTCGCCCGCGCCTACCAAGTCACGTTGCTATGCCCAAACCCGCGTCGCCCACGCTCGCGCCCGCTTAGTTGCCCACGCCCACGCCTGCTTACCCACACTCGTGGTACACGCAAACCCGTCGCGCACGTCTACTCCTCGCGCACGCACGCCCGTCGCAACGCCCGTGCAGCCATGCCGGTTGCACCCATGCCTGCGCACGCTTGTCGCACACTCCAGCCCGTCGCGCACGCACACCCGTCACACGCACACCCATCGCACGCACACCTCGTCCCCGCTCGCGTACGCCCACTCCTCGCCCACCACGCTCGCCGCCCGTACCCACGACCGTCGCCCGCATCCACGCTCGACTCCGGTCGCGTGCGCCCACTCACCGCGCACCCACACCAGCCGCCCACACACTCGTCGCGTACGCAAACCCATCGTGTGCGCACGCACGCCCGTCGCACGCAGCGCGCTCGTCACCCCCCCAAACCCGTTGCGCACCTACGCCCGTCGCACCTCGCCTGCATGCCCGTC